>PVIH01011168.1:0-70762 GCA_004025045.1 Sigmodon hispidus | reverse complement strand
ATACAGGGATGGAAAAAAAAATTCAGAGGGAAAGCTGAACACAAAGAAAATATATGTGTAGTAATCTTATTTGCATTTCCACCCTTGATAAGCCATGCTTATGATTATTATCCTCTGTATAGTTATTGTTAACTCTTCGGCATTTTTTTTTTAAATTCTTTTTACTTTTTTTTGATAAATACAAAATAAAGAAAAAAAAGTATCTTAAAAAAAACAAAAACAAAACAAAAAAAAAAAACAATGAATACAGGAAATAACCAAAATATATTCAGAATATGTATAAAGACCTCTCCATAGTCAAAACTCATGGCTAGCACTGTTAGGTAAGAGGAAATCTCATGACTGGACAGACCTTAGCCTTTAAGGAATAACTTATTCTGCTAAATGAACATGTTATTAACTGACCACTATATTATAATCATCATATTTATATATTAGTCTACCTCTTAACCCTTTCATTAGAAATCTCACTTTTACTAGATACTAATTATTATACAGACTCAAAATTTGTCTTTATGCGGGAATAACCGACAATAGAGTACTCATATCTAAATGGAATGTCTACACCATACCACTCCATCAGGTATTCTTGCAGAAGAAAGAGAGGCAGATTGTAACAACAGAAATAATGGACAGATGCAATTAATTATTATTTTTGGTTATAACAGAGATGTTACACAAAGTAACTGTGACTCTATGATGACAAGGATTACAAGATCCAGAAAATCAGGAAATTCACCCTGGGCCAGCACTGTGTGTTATAATATTCGACCACAAGACAAGTAGCCAAAAAAAACTGGTGGTTCATAGAAGAGTGAAAGTGAGTTTGCTTTGGCAATATGGCCCTTAAAGTCTACCTGTTATCTTGCTCCAGCTAATGGTTCTATATCCATGCACTTACAAGCAGTTCTAAGTAGATTTAATTAGGACAGACAGTGACCCAGAGAGAATAGGAATAGAGAAGAAATTGAAGGGGAGAAAATATGGCCTGGATTTGATCAAAGTACTTTATCTACATATGAAGTTCACAATAACAAATTAGCTCCACAAACCATAACTTCTTAATATACTGTGAGCCTTTGTAATAACATGCAAGATATTGATAAACCTTTAGATTTCATTGATCTTATACTTAAATTAATAAAACAGCTTCCCAGAGATCCATAGGTAAGAACCAGTTTGAGCTCCTGACCTGGAGAGAGAGAGAGAGAGAGAGAGAGAGAGAGAGAGAGAGAGAGAGAGAGAGAGAGAGAGAGAGGATATAGGAGCAATGGAATCAGGATCATGAGGAGGAGACACACCGAGATGGCTGACTCAAACTGTTGACAGCTCACTGACACAGAAACAATCACACGAGGAACCTTCAAGGAAAGGACCTAAACCCTCCAAAGGCAGGTGACTGTCAAATAGCATGGGCAATGGGCAAGTTGTGTATCCTCTTGAAGTAGGATCAAACTATGTTCCTGATACACGAACTGACACCTTGGAGTCTATTTCCCACAGAGGAACACCTAACTCACCCTTAACACTGGGATGAGGAACTTGGACTACATCAGCTGAATATGCCAGACTGAAATGACCCACCATGGAACTCCTTGCCCACCTTGGGGAATGGATAGAGGGATAAATTGGGGGAGGATGAGAGAGGACTGGGGGCAACTTGGAGGAAGAAAGGGAGGGGAAGCAATGAAAGATATTAAAAAACTTTAAATATTAATAATGATAAAGCTGCTTCTTTTTTTCTTTTCAAAATCATTACTATTTCTTTTTTCTTTTCTTTATTATTATAAAGAATAAAGAAGTCACATTTTCTATCCTTGCATATTCTTTTTAAGATCCCTTCCCCTCCCACTACATCAGGTCACTTTTTCTTCTCCACATCTCCCATCCCCACTAAGGGAAGGCAGTTCCAAGGTCCCAAGGTCCCAATATAGCTCAGTTCAGCTTCCACTCCTGGTAAATCCAGTTTTCTCCCCCAAACATCAAGACTGAGTCAGGTGATTCTCTAGGGGGAGTGGGATCCAAGTTGTCAGTCCAAGGTGTTTCTGATACCAAGCTGTTCAGTGGTTATGGTTTGCAGCTTGGGCATGCTTTGCTTTTTTTGTTTGTTTGTTTGTTTGTTTGTTTGGTTTTTTGTTTAGAGTCCACTAATGAGTGAGTACATCCCCTGTTTGTCTTTCTGGGTTTATGATACCTCGCTCAGGAGGATATTCTCCAAATCCATCCATTTGCCTGCGATTTTTAGGGTATCATTTTTTTCTTACTGCTGAGTTGTACTCCATTGTATAGATATACCACAGTTTGTTAATCCATTCTTCAGTTGAGGGGCACCTAGGTTTTTTCCAGGTTCTTTGCTATTACAAATAACGCTGCTATGAACATAGATGAGCTAATGCCATTAGAGTGCTATCTGCGCTTCTTTAGGGTATACACCCAGAAGTGGTATTGCTGGGTCCTTGGGGAGATTGATTCTCAGTTTTCTGAGAAACCATGATTCCATACTGCATTCCAGAGTGGCTGAACAAGCTTACACTCCCACCAACAATGGAGGAATGTTCCCCTTGCTCTGCACCCTCTTCAGCATAGGCTGTCATCTGTGTTTTTTATCTTAGCCAATCTCACAGGTGTCAGGTGGTATCTCAAAGTTGTTTTTATTTGCATTTCTCTGATGGCTAAAGATGATGAGCACTTTTTCAAGTGGCTTTCAGCCATTCGTAATTCTTCTGCTGAGAATTCCCATTTCAGTTCTGAACCCCATTTTTTGATTGGGTTATTCAAGGTTTTGGGCTCTAGATGCTTGAGTTCCTTATGTATCTTAGAGATCAGTCCTCTATCAATTGTAGGATTGGTGAAAATCTTTTCTCATTTTGTAGGCTGTCGTTTTTTTCCTATTGACAGTGTCATTGGCCTTACAGAAGCTCCTCAGCTTCAAAAGATCCCATTTATTGACAAAATCATTACAATTTCACCAGTATATTAAAATGATAAAAAATTCTATGAAAATAAAAAGATGTTGGCATCATTCAACTATAGTATTTCATTCTGATTTCAAATATATTGCTCTAGCATTATACTTCTATTATTTTTTGTACTCAACATTTATTAATTGCTCTCCTGACACTTGCACAGAGTTCAACATGTCCATCAATGTTCATATGTTGCCAGTCCCTAAAACTATATTCTTATTAATTAAATTCCCTAACCCTAGCCCTAAATTAATTAAATTAAATTTTTATTTTCTTATTTTTACATAGTCTAACTAAAGTACTTATCTATTTTAAAAATTATCAGAAAAGTATAGTCTAACTCTTGTTACTCTTTCATGTTTGTAAGTATCTATGTATGTACGCATGTATATATGTATTCACTTATTTTTGTTTATAAAGTGTTGCCTTCCATACTATATTCAGGTCTTCTTTAAAGAAAAATTATATTATGTTCTAAGAGCTATTTCACCTTAGATATAAAATAGGTTAATTAATTCACTTTTCCAATTACCTGAATGATGCTGAGTTTCATTAAATTTTAGGTACCTAAAAATATCACCTATTATTTTATATTTTAGTCTGATATATACATAATACTATTGAAAACTGAGTACATTACTTTACATCAAGGTATATAAGACAGAAAATACAAGTAAGAGGATTAAGTAATATATGGAGATGATATTACTCATTTTTGAGAGCCCTACTTGACCTGAGAATCTCATGTTTTGTATTGAAATAACCTCAAGTTTTTAGCGGTGTTTAGAAAAAGTGTAGCATTTTACTGACTAAAGCAAAAAGAACTAATTCTCTCTCTCTCTCTCTCTCTCTCTCTCTCTCTCTCTCTCTCTCTCTCTCTCTGTCTCACTCTCTCTTTCTCACTCTCCATTTATTGCTGTGTTTTTCTTCCTTCTCCATCTCACCTTATTCACTCTTTCTCTCTTCTTAGTCTTGCCTAGTATTCATTTTTTCAAATTTCATTTTTAAAAAGTTAATTAGCTAAATACTTGATTTTTTAAGATATGGTAAGTATGGTTCACAAAGTTAAGTTACAAGATAGTATATAAGTAACACTCTCAGGAATAATTAATTGTTATACATCAATCTGAAATTCCTGCTCATCATAGCTTTTTGTAAGGTTAAATTCTCATGGTTAATAACATAGATTGAAAAAGAGTATAAACAGATTGAGATCTTAAAGACCTTGGATTGGCACTTTGGATCCCATTCCTTCCAGAGGAACACCTAACCCAGTCTTGATGTTGGGGTAAGGAAAGCAGATCTGCTGGGAGTGGATACTAAACTAAGCAATATTGGGACATTGGGTCCTCCTGTCCTTGATGAAGAGGAGATAAAAAGATGTGGAAAAGAGAGAGTGACTAGAAGGGCTGGGAGGGGGAAGGGATATTGAACAAGGATATACACAAATAAAAAGTATGACTTTATTCATAATGACAAAATTAAAAAGGGTATTATCAGAGAAAACTGCATATGATTTTATCTTTCTTAACTATAATATTAGTGTCTTTTTAAAAGATATTTTTAAAATATGTGTTCATGTATAAATAAAGAAAATTTATAAAAAATAAATATCATATCAATGCTACTTTTCCAAATAGGTTATTCTTCACAGCATATTGTGAAGAATACTAAAAAATAATCATCATGGGTAAAATCTATTTTATTCTAATTAAGATTATATTCTTTTATTTTTAAAATGACAGTGTACAAATAGTTATAAATATGTAATAACTGAACTATTTTCCCTAATAATAGATAAAATTAGGGAACTAACAATAATTAAATCTTAGCCTCCCCAAAAGCAAGGTTATGTGCTATAGACTTGTACAACTATACCCAGATAGTTCTATGCAATTGCTAATGGTTAAAAAAAAAACCTAATCTATAAATACACCCTAAGAGAATGCCTGGATATCACTCATACCCCCCCCCCATTTGAGACAAAGTTCTTTAATAAACTTAGCACTCACAGATAGACTCTCACTGGTAGCTGACTAATGAGTCTTGAAGATCTTTCTGCCACCCCTGTGTTCCTTCTCTGTCTCTCCCTATCCCATTCTCTCTACAATGCTTTAGTTACAGAATTAACTTGATGCTTTTCTGCTTTTATTTGGAGTCTGAGTATCCCAAATAATGTCTTAATCAAATACTTTACACATTAAATTGCCTTCACAGTTTTATGTCTTTGTTTTTGTGGAAGTTTAAATGTAGCTTTTACTGTTCTGATATATAGGTAAAAATCATCTTGAATACCTGGTATTCTTGATATCTCTGTCTTATAAATATTAGTGTTATGGGAATATACTACAGTGACTGTGACTGGATTACTATTTAAACTGTATTCTTTTGTAAGATTTTGTTTTTGTTTTACTTAAATTCATAACCATGATTTTACTACTAGATGTAGTTTTGAGAGATTTCAAGGCATTGTAATCTATTTTCTAATATCAAAATGCTGAATCATCTGGGAAATCGCTTTATTGCAATTTGAAACAACCAAAAGCATTATCTACTCATGAAAGTTGCCCCTGAGATTTTGGTGCACATCCTCTCCTTATGGATTTATGTATGAACATTTTAGCTTTTATGTCTTTTTTCTCTATGTCTTTCTTTTAATTCATTTTACATTTCATCTCTTGTTAAAAAAAAAACTACTGTAACTTGAAAACTGAAAATCAAATCTGAATTTTCATTTATGATTTTTTAATGTAGAGAAATCAACATTACAAAATGAATGTGCTAATATGAAGGTGGAATAGGTCTGGTGAAAAGCAGTTATGCACAGTCTTAGTGTACTATCATTCATGAGACTAGTCCTCCAAAAGATTAAAAGAAGAGGCAAAGTGAATTTACTAGTTTAGATGTCATGGTGTGTTATAGAATTCACAAAGATTCTGAAACTGGTTTCTTTAAGATTAGAGATCAGATTTTTCTTTTTCTTTTGATCAATTTTTGTGTGTTTATATATATTTTCTTTTAAGACCATATGTTCTCATTAAAATGACATGATGTCAGGGATTATACTAAAGATGGCATTCAGATGATAGAACATAGTAAACTTAAGCATCTTTGTGGATAAAGAGAAGAAATTGAATGCAAAGATTTGCTCATTGATCAGAGGTTATAGAGCATGGGAAGTTTAACAAGGACAGCCCTGTCATGTTAACACTGTGATGTCCTAGCAAATTTATTTTTCAAAATCTTATTTTTAAAGAAGGGTAACATAGATCTTTACAGTAGTTAAGATGGAAAAAATATTTGCAACCTCTGCCCAAGTAACTATCATATACTAAACACTTAGTAAATGTTGAAATAAGATCAGCTATATGAGATAAAAGACTCTAACAAAAATATTCTTGAAGACCCTTGGCTCAGCCAAATTGACCCATAAATAATTACAGAAGATATAGAACTTGCAATGGTAAAAATAAAATTTATCATATTTACAAAGATGTAAATGTTAAAAGCATTTTTTAATAAATTTAATGGGCAATAATTATTCTTTTGAAGGGTCCTATCTGGACATAAGATGCTATCTGTGGTCCATACTAGTGATAAAATTTATATGTCATATCAGACAACTAACTAGTCATAAGTTGAAAGCCTGCTATACTAATAAGATATTACAATTATATGATTTATTTGTATATGTAATATTTTAATTTGCAATATATGTAGTATGTTAAACCTAAAGATAATATAAGCAAACCACTATAATTCATGGTCCACATGCATATAAATTTGAGGATGAGCTTCTTCAACATTCCAAACATGGCATTTTCATAATTTCTGCATCATGCTCTCATTTGAACTTTGCTCTTCACATCTGGTGATCTTTTATAAAACCCACCAGCTTTCAATTTGGAGCTGAGCCTAAAATGAGTTTATCTGATTAATCACTGAGAGTGAAGAATGAATGAATTAGAAAATTCTCCCTGATAAAAGAACCTCCAATAATTGTCACTTCTGAATAATACTCATTATAAGATGTTATTATATATAAGAAAATAAATATGCTGTCAAAAAATTTTGAGGAATGTGTATAAGGAGATACCTGTGGATTCTGACAAACACAATTAATATAATTTAACAATATGATTTGTATGTGATTGCCAGTAATAAAGACTCAAATGCTTTGAAAGTTAGTTTTGTAATAGAGCATTAGAATGGAATGTCACTCCTACAGTGGTCTCTCTGACAAGTAATTACTTTGTGTTGACCAAGCAACATTGCTCAATAGTATTCTTGCTGCAGTATCTGTCAAAGGCACATCACACTTCTTTGTAATAAACTCTATTTCCAAGACACCTATGTATTGGTCAGACAAGTAAATAGTGGCATGACATTTTTCTTGCAGAATGTGGTCTTGTGCTGAAAGCAATTTTCCCTGTATAATTTCTGTTTGAAAACCTATTCATTTGTGACTGCAGTGTAAAGAGAGCATTAATTTTGGTACATTCAGGATTGCTTTCCTTCATGGTCAATGTGACATTGTCAAAGACAGTAAAGAAAGTAAAATTGAGAACCTACTGGCCTATAATCAGAAAGAAGACCCCCCCTAAAAATGAAAAATGGATTTAATGCAAGTTTGGTATGTCTGTTTTGAGATGTTACATATCAGAAAACAAATATGTTTTAAATTTACCCTCCTCCATAATAAAAATGCCACTTTAGTACTTCTACTAATAGCGGCCAACTTTTTTTTCTCAATTTGAAGAAGCTTTTTGATGAAGTTTACAGATTTAAAAAGAATGAAAATAATATCTTATCTTTCTTTCAGATGCAGAAACTTAAAGATTCAAGCCAATAAAATTTTACTTTTTTGGTTTGTGAAGATAATGCTGGATGATGTGGACTTTTAAAGCTGTCTGTGTGTAAAATTAACCAGTGGTGATGTCTAAGAGCAAAACAGAAACTGCTACCTTGAGGCAAATCATAACAGTGTGTGTGATTAAAATTTTCAACCAGAGTTAAGGGCATGTGCTGTGAAATGCAGACAGATTTTTGAAAATTGAATATGACTTCTGAAACATAAAGAATAAATGCAAACTTACAGATCATGTTTTGTCTCAGTGAGATCCTTTTTCTACATTTGATTTTGTATCTTTAAATGACAAACTTTTTTTGGTGTTTTAAGCTATCTAATATGTGATTATTTGTTACGTTGGCTATAGAACATTATCAGGGAGTAATTTTAAAATGGATATTACAGCATATCTGTAGTGTCAGGCACAGCTCATGTTGTCTTTTCCTCATGTATAATTCTTTTTGAAATATCTCTTTTATTGAAAGTAGATTTTTTTTCTCACATATTATGTCCTGGTTATGGTTTAACCTTTCTCTACTCTTTTCTCTTCACCACTGGATACAACCCTTGTTCCTAATTGGAAAAAAAACTGGTTTGTAAGGATAATAAAATAAAAATATGATGTAATGAAAACTAATAGAAGGCACAGGGAAGAGTCGGCCCATTAACACACACAGTATCCCAATACAAGCACTAAACTGGTAGCTATAGTATATACATAAAGGTCCACTGGATACAACAGTAAGCCTTGTGCATATCACTTCAGTGTCTTTGAGTTTATATAAGCTTTGATCATGCGCATTTGTATTTCCTGGTTTTCTTGGAGTCATCTCTTCCCTCTTACTCTTAACTCTTTTCACTTCTTCACCAGGTGACCTTTAGCTCTGAACCCAGATTCAGTGAAGCTATCTCATTTAGCATAGAGTGTTGCAGGATGGTTCATTTTCTGCATTATGTCTCTCTGTGATTCTCTGTATTTATTACTGTTTGCATCAGTAACCATAAATTTAATAGAATGCTATTATAAATCATCTTATTGCCAAATTTATTTATCTATTTATTTATTGAATAATAATATTTCCTTTAACCTTATGTCTTTATGATATATACTCTCAGTTTCTTTTTCACCCTAACAGTGTTGGGTATTGGTTCCACTCCATGGAGTGGACCTTAAGTCAAATCATATAACAGTAGTTTACCTTACACGGTGGTAACATCATCACCCTAGTATATCTTGCAGACAGGACATCCTTGTAGATCAAAAGGTTTGTAGCAGGGCTGGTGTTCACATTCGTCCTTTGTTATTTTAGGATTGTACTATTCATGTATCCATAGACAATCAATAATATGTTCTCACATATTCCAGCTTCTTCATATTGCCTTCTTCAGGGTTGACCTACATTTCACTGACCTCCCAACAACTAATAACCAATTAAATGTCAATAATAATTACCAATGACTGTTCATCAAAACCAGCGCAGTTACTTGGCAGACCTCATACCTTTCAGCCTGGAGTTGCTCCAGGACGATCCTAAGGACAATCTACCTAGTATGTAAAATGAACTGTTTAGATCAGAAGCTGTTGATCACTTTAATGATGGTTACTGGAGCCCAGATGCTGAGAATCAATGTTTACATTCTTACCTGATAAGACTTGCAAGAGGAAGAACAAAGTGATAATAAATGAAGTCCTAACAATAGAACAAGACAGAATGATATTTTCTTCCTTAATGCTCATTTTCATGTTGCTTAAGGGGCTTTTTAATTTTTACACTTTTTAATATTTACTTACAATGATTATTATATGAATTTATCACTTTGAGGTAGAAGGGAACTAAAGTAAAAAAAATACTCAATAATATCTTAAAAATGTTTTTTACAAGTTTATTTTATGTTTTAACTGAAAGGCTTTATAGCATGCTTTATAAAGATGTGGTTCAATTTAAGGCTACATATGATAGCAGATTAATGTTTATATAATGTATGAGTCTGTGTCCCATGTGTGAGAGTATTTATTTTTACCTAAAAGTACTGATTAAATGACATTTTTTTTTTAATTTTAGTAAATGTCAAATTTTTGACTATTACAGTTATTTGTTTTGGTTGAAAAACACTATCTAATGTGTCATCCACCTCTATCAGACTTCCTAATATATTTTGTTTATTTAATTAGGTAAAAAAAGCAATTCAAACTACTCATTCTATTATGAAGATTTTGGACTCAAGTGTTAATTATATAGTTTAAACAGTAGAAAATGCTTATTTTAAAGTAATTTGATAAAAAACTGTATGTCCTTTTAAAGTATGTGTAAGTTTTTCTTTTTCTTAGTTAAAAGTTACATATACATATTCATCTCAAATAAAGATTTTCAATGATCTCTGATGAATATTTTGCTTTATTTTCCACATTTCTTCTTGGGGTAGTATATTTTTTCCAAAACACAAATCTCTTGTTCATTGTTAGCCCTTATTCAGATACAGTTGAAATCTCACATGTGTTTAAGTGGTGGTTTCACCCCCTCTTCTGCGAATTGACACAGAGAACTAAATACAAATAGACTCATGCTTCCATATTAAATATCTTTTTACATCCAGTTTTTAATAATATCTAGTATTATGTTTCTATATTAACTGAGAGAAAAACAAAAAATGTATTTAAGTCAATATTTGAACATTCTCAAGAATCATCAACAAATATACTTCATATTTTATTTCAGTTCTTGTTTAAAATTTAAATACTCATATCTTGTATTTATAAATAGCTTGTTATAAAGAAAATCTATCTCATAAGCAGGACCATTAAATAGGCCCAATGTTTCAAGAAATCATCTGCCCTTAAAATTCTGGAATGGAGCTCATCCCCTCAATTAGCCTGGAGCAAGAATGTTCAAATGCAAACAACTCACTTCTCTCTCTCTCTCTCTCTCTCTGAAGTTATGGAACATTTTCTAGATCTAAGCACACAATGGCAATTCTTATCCCCACTTTATACTACAAAATTGATTCTCAGACTCTCCATGACAGTGTGCCTGTACCCTCAAAGCCTAAGTCATGGAATTTGGCATCAAATTCTCAAAGAAATAGAAGTCTGCTCTTACATTTAAAAAATCATCCATATTTTATGGTAGAACCAATCATGGTCATTGCTTTTATTATTATGAATCTTTTATGTTTTTCTTTTTTTTCAATTTCATACTGTTTGGCCTATGTCTCAAGCACATTACTAGCTACCTCTTTTATCTTAATTCAACCAATTCCAGTATTCCACCTTCCACACAGCCTGGCCTGTGGCTCACCTGGATTCCTTACATGGTTCTTCCTCGAGGGTCTGTGGGAGATTGACTGACAATGTCCTCCTTCTACCTGTCTCTACTCTGATTTTCTGTCTATTGCTATGGTGCTCACCATGGGCCAAAACAGTCACTTTATTCATAGCATCATGTACAGAAAACAGTGTTATCACAATTCCTCTTTTCTGTCTAATCAAAAGAGAAGGTTTCAATTTCCAATGGCAAAATTACATACAACAGAACAGGTGTCAAGCAAAAATTACAGTTACAATATCTAGTCTATTTGTAATTAACAAACTTAAAGAAAATATTCCATTATATACACTATCCTTTTGAGTCTAAAGTTTCATATCTAATATACCTTTTAAAATAGCTAAGAAAAATTATACCTACTATTATTAAACCTTCAACTACATCAAAGACCACAGGAGGATATATTATCCAAACAAACAGGAAGTACAAGCAACTTCCAAAGTCTAAAAAATGACAGAGCTGACACATGTCTGCCTGGACAGTAACCCAAAGTTCCTTTGTAATTTTGGGGCATCATCTTCAGCCTATAGTCCCAAAGTCTCTGGCATACATTTCAGTGATGCAGGAAATCTGGGTTCCTGCTTTGTAGAAAAAATTACCAGGACATAAAGAGAAGCAACTATATTTTTCTTTTTATGAAGTTTGATACATTGCAATTTTCTTTTTTTAAGACAATATGCATTATCCAAATTTTTCCCCTTCCCTAGTTTTACTTAAAATATGAAGAAACAAATTTTGTGTAAATGTGGTACATATAAAATTTATGTTCTTATGGTTCTAAACAATATAAAATGATTGCCACAATAAAATATCTGTAGTGCTTCATATAATGTGTAAGACTCTTTTGTGTGTAGTTAGACATTTTTTTCTTTTTTTATTTATTTAAAAGTTTTTTGTTTTAACTTTATATAACAACCACAGTTTCCCTCCCCCGCTCCTACTAGCCCCCAATTTCTTCCCACCTTAAACCTCCTCTACTTCTCAGAGAGTGTAAGGACTCCCACAAGGAGTCAATAAAGTCTGCATATCAAGTTAAGGCAGGATTAAACCCATCCACCATATGAAGGCTGAGTAAGATACCTCTCTATAGGGAATGGGCTCCACAAAGCCAGTTCATGCACTAGAGATAAATACTGTTCCCACTGCCAGAGGCCTTACAATTTGCTGAAAGTCACACACTGTCTTTCACATTCAGAGTGCCTACTTCAGTTCCATGCAGGTTTCCAACTGTCTGTACAGAGCCCATGAGCTCCCAGTAGCTCAACTCTCTCTGTGGATTTCCTCATCATGATGCTGACCTCTTTTTCTTATATAAACCCTCCTCACTCTCTTTGATTGGACTGGGAGTTTGTTCCAGAATTCTGTGACTTTATAGTTTTTGTCACTTAACTTTTCTTTTTCTCATTTAAGCATTGTATTTAATTCTTAGAAGTGGATGGAACAGTAGCAAATTTTAGTGGAATTTTAGGAGACAAATTGTAGATGAATACTGATTCTAAATAATATCATTGTAAGAAAAGCTGAGGATCCAAGACATTCATTCATTCTGAAGTGCTCTCCTTTGAAGCTGCAGTTGTTTTAGAAAAACCTCATCCTACATAATTAAACAACTGGCTCATTTTTTTCAACCCTTAGAGTTTGGCAAGCATTTTTTAGTTCTGTGCCTCTGTAATTGTGGCTCTCTTTGATTCAAATTAAAATTGAGACCACAAATCTATTGTCTCTGCATTATGCTTCTTTATCTGGTATCTAGTAGTGGTCAATTATGTTGTTTTCATATATTGACCATTGGGAATTATGTTGCCATAAGTTTATATTTGTAGATGATTCACCACATATACAAATTAATTCCATTTGGACAGTGTCCCAGAAATGGCATTTCTGGATCTTACATTAGTTCTGCTTATGCTTTTTCTAGTGACATCATACATTTTTTTCTTTGTGTACAATTTACATTTACATAAACATTATATATAAATCTGCTTTCCTCAATGCCATCATTATTTACTATCATTTTAATATAAAAAGTGCTTTATAAATTATAAAATAATATCTCATTGGTATTATTTGGATTTTTAAGATAATTGATGAAGACCTTTTCAAAATATCTGACAAATTTTGTTATTTCTTTCTTTTATAAATGCCTATATATTTTCTTACTGTTTATAAATCACTTTCCCAGGTGTTTTTGTTTTCTTGTTTATTTTGTTGTTTTCTTTTTTAATTGTCATCAAATTTCTTAAATAGTATAAACAGAAACATACAACTTCTTTTTCAGATATGTGTTTTTCAAAATGCTTTCATTTTATATTATTTTGATTGCTTTGCTCTCCTATGCAGAAGACTTATGCATGGAAATTTTATTTTTAAGATTTAGGCGGAAACTCAATAAAGATATAGCCTATATATACCATTGTATGCTATGCATAGACTGGTGCAGAAACTTTTACTCTGTAACTCAGGAATACATTACATTTTTCCTCAAGGAAGGATGGAAAATTTTACAAGATAAATCATGTGTTAGTTATCAAATTTTTAACAAATTCAGAAATAGTACAGATGGCTCTTACATCCTAGGAAGCCCTAATGGATAAGAAATAACTCTCATTATTATCTGTGTTTTACCTTTCTAACTTTCCAATTCGATAGAGATTTGGAGTTTCTACCAAATTCTGTTTCATGTAATATCTATTAATATCACTGCTTTATTTTATTCAAACTTCAAAAAATTAAGATAAATTGGATTGTCAGACAATATTCAACACCGTGCATTGGTTCATTGGCTCTAATAAAATTAGGTGTAAATATAAATCTAACCACACTATTAATTTTGGTGTTATTTGTAAAAAATAACTTATAGCCGTGCATATGAAAATACCAACCACCTATGATTTTAACATTCATATTGAAGATGAACAACACTCTGTTTCTAAATATCAATTCTTGTATATGCTGTGGAATTCAAAGAAGGACTCAGTATCTTGAGTTATAAAAAAACAATGGATTTTATAGATTATAAGAATTGATGTTTTCTATTTATTTTGGCCTAAATTTAATTGCAACAAGAAATCAATCTTAACAAAAGAAAAGAGAAAATAGGTGTTGTAATAGACTTAGAGGATAGAAATAGTAGCAGACTCTAGAGACACAGACAGGCTGAACTCTGTGAGTTAAAAACTAGTTGGTTTATATAGTGAGATCTAAGTCAACTAGGGCTCTGTAGGAGACTGCCTGATCTAAATTTAGCTTGAGTATCTTTTGTCTTTATACACATAATTCTATGTACTTGTGGTCTTCTGAAGCCCAGAAAATGATGAAAAGTTTCCTATTCTAGTATTGTTAATTGTTTGAACAATGGTCTCTCTCAAGATTTAGAGATGAGTTGATAGCCAGGAACCACAAGATATTCTCATGTTCCCTGTCCCTTTTCTGCAGTGGTTGGCTTACAGGAATATAGACATGCTTGAGTTTTAGTGTGGGTGGTACGTTCTCTTCCTTGGATGTTCCAATTTGAACATTAGGAACCCTACTCACTCATCTACAGCTTAACTGGAATAATTTTGAACTCATGTAGAACTCTGTTGTTTTCTTTCTTGATTGTAACAATTTGGACACCTCTAGAAACATACTTGTAATAGTAGAAATGAATATATATATATATATATATATATATATATATATATATATATATATATATATATGGCTTTGAGATGATTTCAGTCTGGAGAATTCCTTGACAACTGTAATGGTGCCTTTACACATCCAGGTCCCAGAAAAGCCTCATGGTCAACAAAAAGTGGACCCATGAGAATTGAAGAATAAAACTTGAATCAAGGCCATATTTGTAGACACTGGGCTACAACTACCAGAGTCTGACTTCAGGGATGTAAAATTCTGATTCATGTACTCAAGATAATTCCTGGTTCATAGCCAGGATTTCCAATAACAAACTGATCTACACATCTGTCACCCTCATTCAGAGTGCTTAGTTTATTCCTATGAAGTTGACCCAGATGTTAGTCTTGAGTCCCTGAGCTTCCATTAGCTCAGGCTTGCTGTCTCTGTGGTTTTCTTTATTGTGCTGTTGATCCTCCCTTGATCCACTAGTGGCTCCTCCTTCTCTTCAAAATAATTTCTACAGTTCAGCCAATGCTGGCTGTGAGTGTCTGACTTTGCTTCCATCAGTGATTGAATATATGATGAAATTTAGGGTAGTTACCAATCTGACTACAGGGGAAGGCTAGTTCAGGTACTCTATAACTAAGAGTCATAGCTGGGTCTTCCTTTTGGGTTTCTTTGGATTTTCCTAGAACCAGGTTACTTCCTAAAACCTTGATGGCTCACTCTATCAAGATATCACTTTCATTACTCACCACTCTATCCCTTCACCAACTCGGCCATCTCAAATCTTCATGTTCCAACCCCCAACCTCTCCCCATTACCCTTCTTCCCACTCTTATAAAAATAAGTACAGGATAATAATAAGGAACTCCTCACAGTTATTTTATTTATACTGAAGATAACATTTCTACCCAGAAATCCCCAATATTGTTTAACTGTAAAATGAAAAAAAAATGATGTAAAGAAATTAAGTAGAATCTGGTTGATGATGGCCTACACATACTGTAATAATTGTTTGAGAGAAAATTGACACTCAAGATATATGTAGTTCTATTCTAACCAAAACACTGAGTTCTGATAGGAATATAGCTTACATTGAATTCTAATATGAAGCCTATGAAGATGAGGAAACTGTTTATCAGCCTTGTCATGTTTAGTATGGAAGGTGAAGAGGTGAGGAATTGAAGCTGCCAACAGTTACAAGTGACAAGTTATCTCATTTTTAATCTCAAGTGTGTATGTAGTTAGTTGCACTGTCAGTAAGGTGATTTATCCTGTCATTCCCATAGAGATGAGATTTTATTCTTCACCATGTGGATTCAGTCTGACTTCAAATAAGTCAATGAGTTACTACCCACAATGATTATGCCCTATTGTGGTAACTGGATGGGAATATTGGAGGTTTTAAGAATAGTCAAGTTTCTGAAGAAAACAAGATAAACTAAAGGTTTTGATTCTATTTATAAATATTATTTCTTATATTTTTATGATTTTAATATCATTTTCTTCCCTTTACTTCCTGTAATCACACTCATGTACCACTTCTTACTTTCTTTTATCACCTCTTTTTTTATTAATTTTGTCATATATATGTATCTAAACATGTTTACTTACATATAATATGAATAAACTCAATCTCCTTAGTCTGCTTATTGTTAATCATATGCAAAATTTTTAGGGCTCAATTTTTGGCTTTCTATAACAAATTTTTATGCTTCAACTGAGAGTCAAAGAAAAATCTAAAATATTGTCTAGTTAATTTTGCTAAGAACAATAAACATCTTAATTGCTGCTTGTATCCTAATGAAAATTAAAGAAATATTTTGATCTCTTTTGTCGCGCGCCACCTCGTCCCGCAAGGAACATGCAACACCGGATCCTTCTCTCTGCACTTTATTCCGGCCTTTCAGATATCTTCTTATCTTCCACTCACTAGCTCATTCTCTCACTCACTCACTCACTCACTCACTCACTCACTCAGACGAACAACCATTCTCTCACTGAGTGATGAACGACACTGGGGGGAAGCCCGCTCTTAGCGAAATACCCTCAGGGCTTCCAATCCAAGATAGCCATGTGGGCATCACTGATAGGCTCAGATACGCGGAAGCAAGCCAGATCCTTGGCCTTAGCCAAATATGGAGTTGTTTACCAGGGAGAGCGCTCAAGGCCAACGCCATGTTAAGGTGTGGCTGTAAGCAGCTCCCTACACTCTTTAACTCACATGTTAGTGCTTTCCATGAAACCACAAGCAATCAATATTCCCCCAGAAGAAAAACCCAAAGAAGGGAACATTTTTGAAAGATAGTTTCTGAAACATTTATTGCAGCACTACAATATTAAGCTATAATAGTTGGAGAACTACAGCTATAGGAATATAACTATGTATGAATAAGCCAGGCTCAGTATATGCGGTATTTAGACTGATGTTTTGAAACTTACATTTTTTTTATTTTTTCATAATTCTCTTCTTATTATAACCTTCATCCAGGTATTATGTCAATAGTAAGAAAATAGTTCTGTTTTGGGCATGTTGATGGCCCTTTGTTAAGTGAAGAAGCAAAATTTCAATTTTGGGTTCATAGTTTTGTTAAAATACTATTAAATTAATTTAAATGGAACATGGGAAGAAATTTATTAGAGTTTAAGAGGGCCAGAGAGGTATTAATCTTGTCAGCTGTATTAAGGAGAAAAACAGAGAAGATGCATACAAAGAAAGCCTTGCCTTTGGAAATGTAATTTGACAAACAGCCACAAAATAGAGTAGAACATTTACACAAAGCAGTACTTCACAGCAGTAAGAAAAAATGATATTCTAAAATTTGAGGGCAAATGGATGGATTTGGAAAATATCCTCCTAAGCAAGCAAGGCATCACAAACTCAGAAAGATAAGCAGGGGATGTATTCACTCATTAGTGGACTTTAAACAAAAAGCAAAGAAGTTCCAGTCTGCAAACCACAAACACTGAACAGTTTGGAATCTCAAACACTTTGGAGGCACACCTTGGAGCCCATTCCCTACAGAGGAACAGCAGACCCAGTCTTGATATTGAGGTGAGGAAAATGGATCTGCCTAGATTGGAAGCTGATCTAAGCCACCTTTTGACCTTGGGACCTCCTGCCCTTGCTGAGGAGGAGATTAAAATATGGGGAGAAGAGAGAGTGACTGGAAGAGGCAGAAGGGGAAGGGAGTTTGAACAATGGGGAGACATGGATTAAAAATATGACTTTATTCACAATAAAAAAAAAAGAAAACAAACAAGAAAGTAAAAAAGCATGGCAATTTTATATTATTATTATCATTATTACTGGTAGAAGCTTTTATGGTACAAGGAAGAAATATGAACTGAGTCTCCCAAAGAAGAAATACAATCTTAGAATGGGACCATATTTAGAATTAAAATTAAGTTCGAATGAGGTCATTAGGATGAGTCCTAATTCTTTGTGAATGTTGTGACAAAGAAGGAGAAATTTGTATACACAAATACACACACACACACACACACACACACACACACACACACACACAGGTCCGGAAAAGAGAGAGAGAGAGAGAGAGAGAGAGAGAGAGAGAGAGAGAGAGAGAGAGAGAGAGAGAGAGAGAGAGAGAACCATGCAATGAAGGTAGAAAAAAAAAAGAAAAGAAAAGAAATAGGGCTACAAAGAAAGAGGGGGAAAATTACTGCACTTGCAAAAGCATGCCCAAGCTTTGTCCTCTATCTGAAAGGAAAAAATACATAAAAGTAATGAAATGAAATGTTATCTTTTCTTTAGGCTGTCAAAAAACATACTATTTAGCTAGAAGAGCCTCTATAATCTGCCACCTTGGAAGCTCCATAATTAGATTACCAATAAAAGGGATCCTTGAAAGACTAACGATATTATCTCCTTAAGGAGATAATTATTCCTTCCAAATTCTTAGCATGTTCCGGTGAATCAGAGCCAGAAAAGCAAAAATCTCCTTACCAAGTTGCATTAACTTTTAAAAATAGGCAAGATAGTTTGAATAGCTTGTAATGTCAATTCTTTTCCCAGGACCTAAGTTATAATGCATATGCTTTTGATCAATAACTCTGATACCTGAAGTTTTTCTAGTGATAATTTAATTTTAAGAAAGGCATACTCTTCCAAGTTTGATGAAGGGAATCTGAAATAACATCAATCTTTACTGTCCTTAATAATTTTCAATTCTACAAAATTGTTCTTAACAAGTTGACAATAATTATTTCATAATAATGCAAAACTACAAGTGACATAAAATAGGTATATAATTATATAAGGAATCTATGTTAAGGAAAAAGAGGAGAACTGTCATAATATAAATTTAATAAAATTATTCTTGAATATCAGAGTCAGACACAGATCTAAGCTACAAAGTTCAGAGAGTATTTAATGTTCTATACTTTTAATTCTAGCTTGAATTATTTGGAAATAGAAAGATAGGACAAAATGGTAGTAGATTCAGATGATAGGCAAATCATAAATAAATCTCTGACTTCTAAAAATGAAACTCACATTGCCAAAAGATAATTAGATCATTAAATGCATGTCAGTTCCCTTGGAGAGTTGGATTTGTAATAATGAAAATTTTGGGGTATTTGCCCCAAAGATTTTCTCTCAATGTTCAAGAGGTGATCTATTGAGGATAATAACTATATGATAATATATGCACACAATATTCTTTTAATTTATTTCATCTTCTTTGGCATGACATGTATAACAGTGAAGACACAGGCTTATATACTCATGTGGAATGTTAGTTGCCAGGGCAATGCAGGGCTTGAATTTCTCAAGTTCAAAGAGAAGGGTGATTAGATTGGCACACAGGCAGTAACTCAGCATTGGTTTTTGACTCAAAGTTGGAATGAATAGTCAAGTTGTTTCTAGTGAGGGCTCAACTGTAGATTGGATCAACGAAGCAACCTAAAGGGGGAAAATGATGTGTTCTACCTTCAGTTCTAAAGGCAGTTAGGCATAAGGTTAAATGCCTATTGATCAGCAACAAAACATAAAAAAATGGAGGTGATGTCCTGTTTTTATAAGTTCTCTGCATAGTTGTTTTTCTGAAGTGTAAGGAGAGTCCTATTGCTAGGTGACCTCAGGAAATGATGAAAGAAGCCTGCATTTTTTTTTTTTTTTTTTTTTTTTTTTGCTGTAGCACTTTCCATAGAAAGGGTTCTTATATTGACAAAACTCAATTTGCACAATAATCTAGACCTATTACCTTTTAGGTGTTCTGGCCTTGTGGTGCAGTACTTCAGAATAAATGTCTGTTTTAACATCTACAACTAGGAGTTGGTTAATTACCTTTTTTGTAACGCAAACAATAAATCTTTATGTTAGGATCGTGTGTTAATAAGTTAAAGTGCAAGTAAGTATAGGGAGATAAGGACCTAAGACTACTGATGTTAGCATCAGATAGTTCTTTTATCTATAGAGATGATGATCTTAGGTCATACTACTGTGTCATCTGTATTTAGATGTCTTTCGATGTCTGAGAAATGTTTCACATAAAATATCTTGTTGGAGGGCTACTTTTGTCCAGTTTTTCACTAGTAAAAATAATTGTAGGGAGGGAAGACATTGAGTCTGCTCTGGGCAAAGAAACAAATACCTGGTTTGTGAGAAAAGGGATCTGGTCTGTGTGACTGTTTTCACATAGAGCTCAGAGAAATTATATATGTGCCCCAACATGTATGGAGAAAATTATGCTCAGTAAATAATCAAGCACACTTCTACAGGTTTCAAAAAATGAATTTCTAGGAAATAACACAATGGGTAAACTATAACCCTTTACTGGAAATGCTTTGCTGGAAATAGCTAACACATTCAAAGGCAATTAACACCAAAACTACATGAGTTTTGGCTTTACCTCCACCAGGGCCTTTTGTAGGATGGGTCAATCTTGTAACCTCCAACTGAGTTCCCACTTCATATTTATGTTGCTTCCAGTATTGCAATGCAATTAATATGGAAAATTACAACTAAGAAGACAATTGGCTAGTAGAGGTAATTTCTAGGCATTTAAAGAAAATTGAAAATATCAAAGTGGAAGGCAAGAGTATATAGATATATACTGTAAACAAGCATTCCCAGAAACAATGTCTGTGCTAAGAATAACCTCAACACACTGGTACTTCTTTCTGGAGTATGTAGAATGTGGGGCAAAGGCAGGCAATTGATGAATGAGTGGAGGTCAACAAGGGAGGGGCAAAGTAATCTTTTGCCTTTGCAAAGTACCCTGATCAGACTTTTGCAGGCTCCTATATCAAATCCAGTTCAGTCTTATCCTATCATCATAGAAGGAATACCTTCCCAGAACAATTAAAAAAAAAAACTAAAATCTGTAGCTCTATAGTATAGCTTGAAGTCAGGGATGGTGATACCTCCTGAGGTTCTTTTGTTGAGTAAAATTCTTTTGGCTATCCTGGCTTTCCTGTTATTCCAAATGAAATTGAGTATTGTTCTTTCAAGGTCCAAAAAATATTGTGTTGGGATTTTGATGGGCAGTGCATTGATTCTGTAGATTGCCATTGGTAGAATTGCCATTTTTACTATATTGATCCTACCAATCCAGGAACATGGGAGAGATTCCCTTTTTCTGATATCCTCTTCAATTTCTTTCTTCAGTGATTTAAAATTTTTGTCAAATAGATCTGTTACTTCTTTGGTTATAGTTACTCCAAGGTATTTAATACTATTTTCATCTCTTCTATCTCTAGTGTATAGAATGGCTACTGATTTCTTTGAGTTAATCTTGTATCCTGCTACATTGCTGAAGGTGTTAATCAGCTGTAGCAGTTCCTTGGAAGAATTTTTGGGTCGCTTATGTATACAATCATATCATCTACAAATAGAGATAGCTTCACTTCTTCTTTTCCAATTTGTATCCCCTTAATCTCTTTTTGTCCCCTTATTGCTTAAGCTAAAACTTCAAGAACTATATTGAATAGATAAGGGGAGAGAGGACATTCTTTTTTTTTTTCTTCCTTCTTTATTTTGTATTTATCAAAAAAAAACACAGTAAAAAAAATTTAAAATGTGGAAGAGTTAACAATAACTATACAGAGGATAAGAATGATAGGCATGGCTTATCAAGGGAAGAAATACAAATAAGATTGCTACACCTATATTTTCTTTGTGTTCATCTTTACCTCTGAATTTTTTTTTTCATCCCTGTATATCCTTATTCAAGGTCTCTTCTAGTTCCTGACTTTAGTGGGATTTCTTTGCATTTTTCTCCATTAAGTTTGATACTGGCTGTCGGCTTCTTGTAAATCGCCTTTATTATATATAGGTATTCTCCCTGTATTCATGATCTCTCCAGGGCTTTAATCATAAAGGAGTGTTGGATTTTGTCAAAGGCTTTTTCCACATCTAAGGATAAGATCATGTGGTTTTGTTCCTTTAGTTTGATTATATGATGGATAACATTTACAGTTTTTTGTATGGTAAACCAGCCCTGCATTTCTGGGATGAAGCCTACTTGGTCGTGGTGGATGATGTCTTTTATACATTGTTGTATATGGTTTGCCAAAATTTTGTTGAGAATTTTCGCATCAATATTTAGGAGGGAAATTGATCTGTAATTCTCCTTCTTTGTTATGTCTTTGAGTGGCTTGAGTATTAGGATAATTGTGGCCTCATAAAAGGAATTTGGAAATATTCCTTCAGTTTCCACTGTGTGAAATATTTTGAGGAGTAACCGCAGTAATTCTTCTTTGAATGTCTTGTAGATTTCAGCACTGAAACCATCTGGACCAGGGCTTTTATTTTTGGGGAGGTTTTTAATAACAGCTTCAATTTCCTTAAGGGTTATAGGCCTGTTTAGGTAATTAATCTGATCTTCATTTAATTTTGGTAGATGGTACCTGTCCAGAAAGCTGTCCATTTCTTCTAGGTTTCCCATTTTTGTGGAATACAGATTTTCAAAATATTATCTGATAATTCTCTGTATTTCCTGGGGATCTGTTGTTATGTCTCCATTTTCGTTTCTGATTTTGATGATTTGAACACTCTCTCTCTGGACCAATGGAATACAATTGAGGATCCAGACATTAACCCAAAAACCTATGAACACCTGATCTTTGACAAAGAGGCCCAAAACATTCAATGGGAAAAAAAAGATAGTATATTTAAAAAATAGTGTTGGCATAGCTGGATGGAAGTGTGTAGAAAAATGCAAATAGATCTGAGTCTGTCACCCTGCACAAAACTCAAATCCAAGTGGATCAAAGACCTCAACTTAAACCCAGCCACTTTGAACTTGATAGAAGAGAAAGTGGGAAATACACTTCTACAAATTGGCACAGGTGATCACTTCCTAAATATAACATCAGTGGCACAGACACTAAGACCAACAATCAAAAAGTGGGATCTCCTGAAGCTAGGAAGCTTCTGCAAAGCCAAGGACACTGTCAATAGGACAAAACAATAGCCTACAGAATGGGAAAAGATTTTCATCAACTTGTAAGTGATTGAAGACTGACCTCAAAAGTATATAAAGAGCTAAAGAATTTAGAGCCCAAAACCTTGAATAACTCTATCAAAAAATGGGGTACAGATCTAAAAAGGGAATTCTCAGCAGAGGAATTACAAATGGCTGAAAGGCACCTGAAAAAGTGCTCATCATCTTTAGCCATCAGAGAAATGCAAATCAAAACAACTTTGAGATACCACCTAACACCTGTTAGATTGGCTAAGATAAAAGGCACAGATGACAACCTATGTTGGAGAGGATGCAGAGCAAGGGGAACACTCCTCCATTGTTGATGGGAGTGTAAGCTTGTTCAGCCACTTTGGTACACAGTGTGGTGGTTTCTCAGAAAATTGAGAATCAATCTCCCCAAGGACCCAGCAATACCACTTCTGGGTGTATACCCTAAAAATGCACAGTCATACTCCAAAGGTATTAGCTCAACTATGTTCATAGCAGCATTATTTGTAGTAGCAAGAACCTGGAAACAACCTAGATGTCCCTCAACTGAAGAATCGATTAACAAACTGTGGTACATCTAAACAATGGAATACTACTCAGCAGTAAGAAAAAATGATATCCTAAAATTCACAGGCAAATGGATGGATTTGGAGAATATCCTCCTGAGCGATTTATCACAATCTCAGAAAGATTAGCGGGGATGTACTCACTCATTAGTGGTCTCTAAACAAACAAACAAGAAAAAAAGCCAAGCATGCCCAGGCGGCAGACCACAACCACTGAATAGCTTGGGATCAGAGACACCCTGGACTGACCCTTCAGATCCCACTCCAACTATAGGAACAGCTGACTCACTCTTGAGGGAGGGGGGACAAAACTGGATTTGCCAGGAGTGGAGACTGATCTAAGCATTATTGCGCCAGTGGGACCATAGGACTGTCTGCTCCCTGCCCAGGGAGGGGATGGGGAGTTGTGGAGAAGTAAAATGACCTGATGTTGTGGGAGGAGGAAGGGACCTTGAATAAGGATATACAGGGATGGAAAAAAAAAATTCAGAGGGAAAGCTGAACACAAAGTAAATATATGTGTAGCAATCTTATTTGCCTTATCACCCTTAATAAGTCATGCTTATGATTTTAATCTTCTTTATAGTTATTGTTAACTTTTCAGCATTTTAAATTCATTTTACTGTTTTTCTTGATAAATACAAAATAAATAAAGAAAACAAAACAAAAAAAAAAAAACAAGCAAGAAAACAAAAACAAAACAAAAAAACCCTAAAATCTATTCTAAAAAAACTTACTGTTTGGGACAATAGAAAAGCTATATAAAAAGTACCCTAAAGTTAGGAAAATTCATAAAGTCAATGTTTTGGCAATCATCTGTAAAACAACAAAAATTAAAAAAAAAATAAATCATGTCACTGAAGTCTAGGTAGAAACAGGGGTGGATATCACAATAATTTCACCAGAATCTTGACATGCAAATTGTCTCCTTCAGCAGGTAAATGTACAGCTTGTGAGATTTTAAATGTTGTCCAGTCAAATGGACTAAGAAACAAGCTGGGGTTGCCATTCTAATATCTACGAAAGTAGACTTTAAGCTAAAAGCAATTGTAAGGGACCAAGTTAGTCATTACTTATTCATCACAGGAAAAAATGGTCAAGAAGAGATTTCAATTCTAAATATTTATGCCCCTAATATAAGGGCAACTACCTATGTAAAAGAAACATGGCTAAAGTTCAAATACCACATCAATCCTCACACCATAATAGTGGGATACTTCAATAACCCACTTTCACCCCTAGATAGGTCAACCAGACAGAGACTCAACTGAGAAATAAGGAGTCTAAAAGAGGTTATGATGCAAATGGATTTAATAAATATCTGCAGATGCTTCCACCCAAATGCAAAGGAATATATATATTTTTCAGCTCCTCATGGAACATTGTCTAAAATTGACCACATATCTGGTCACAAAGCATATATCAACAGATACAAAACACAAGAAATAATCCCTTGTAACATATCAGACCACCAGGGCCTAAAATTAGAGTTCAACAACATCAAAAATCGAAAAAGTCTACCAACCCATGGAAACTAAATATCACTCTGCTGAACCACCTATGGATGAAGGAATAAATTAAGGAAGAAATCCAAGTCTTCCTAGAATATAATAAAAATGAATCCACAATGTACCCAAACTTGTTGGACAAACTGAAAGCAGTCTTAAGAGGAAAATTCATAACACTGCATACCTATATGAAAATCCTAGAGAAATCTCCCACTAGAGAACTAACAGCTCAGCTGAAAGTCTTAAAGCAATTAGAAGCAAACTCACCTAGGAGGAGTACATGGCAGGAAATAATCAAACTTAGATCTGAAATAAATACAATTGAAACAAAAAGAACAATACAAAGAATCTATAAATCAAAGAATTGGTTCTTTGATAAAGTCAACAGGATAGATAAGCCCTTATCCAACTGAATCATAAAGCAGAGACAGTGTCCAAACCAACAAAATGAGAAATGAAAAGGGTTACATAACAACAGACCCCCAGGAAATCTTGACATTTATCAGATCATAGTCTGAAAATCTATATTCCACAAAAATGTAAAACCTAGAAGAAACGGACAGCTTTCTTTACAGGTACCATTAACTAAAATTAAATGGCGAATAGATTAATTACCTAAACAGGCCTCTAACCCTGAAGAAAATTGAAGCTGCCATTAAAAGCTTCCCAAATATAAAAGCCCAGGTCCAGATGGTTTCAGTGCCGAATTCTACCAGACATTCAAAGAAGAATTACCACCATTACTCCTCAAACTATTTCATACAGTAGAAACTGAAGGAATATTGCCACATTCCTTTTATGAGGCTACAATTACCTTAATGCCCAGCTCCACTCCAAGACACAACAAACAAGGAGAATTACAGACCAATTTCCCTCTTGAATGTTGATGCTAAAATTCTCAACAAATTTTGCAAACTGTATACAACAATGTATAAAAAATATCATCCACCATGATGAACTAGGCTTCATCCCAGTAATGAAGAGTTGGTTTAACATATGGAAAACTATAAACATTATTCATCATATAAAAACTAAAGAACAAAACCACATGAACATATACTTAGATGCTGAAAAAGCCTTTGAGAAAATCCAGCACTCCTTTGAGATAAAGGCTCAGGAGGGATCAGGAATACATAACAATAAGTCAATATAATAAAGGCTAGCTACAAGATTCCGACAGCCAGCATCACATTTAATGGAGAAAATCTCAAAGTAATCCCACTAAAATCAGGAACTAAACAAGCATGTCCTCTCTCTCCCATTATCTATTCAATATAGTTATCAAAGTTTTAGCTAAAGCAATAAGAGAATGAAAGGAGAATAAGTGGATACAATTTAGAAAAAAGGAAGTGAACCTACCTCTATTTGCAGATGATATGGTTGTATACATAAGTGATCTGCAAAATCCTACTAGAGAACTCCTACAGGTTATTACCACCTTCAGCAATGTAGTAGGATACAAGAACTCAAAGGAATCAGTAGCCCTTCTATAAACTAAAGATAGAAGGGCTGAAAAATAAATAAGGGAAACATCACCCTTTATAATAGCTGCCAATAGTATTAAATACCTTGGAGTAACTATAACCAAAGAAGCAATAGATCTATTTGACAAAAATTTTAAATTACTGAAGAAAGAAATTGAAGAGGATATCAAAAAAAAAAAAAACATGGAAAGCTCCCCTATGTTCCTGGATAGGTAGAATTATAACAGTACAACTGTCAATTCTACCAAAGGCAATCTACAGATTCAATGCACTGCCCATCAAAATCCCAACACGATATTTTTTGAAGGAAAAATACTCAATTTCATTTGGAATAACAGGAAAGCAAGGATTTCCAAAACAATTTTTCTCAACAAAAGAACCTCAGGAGGCATCACCATCCATGACTTCAAATTATATGATAGAGCTACCGTAATAAAAACAGCCTGATACTGGCATAAAAACAGACTTGTGGATCAATGGAATAGAATTGCGGATTCAGACATTAACCCAAAAACCTATGAACACCTGATCTTCAACAAAGAGGCCCAAACTACTCAATGGAAAATAGACAGTATCTTTAACAAATGGTGTTGGCAAAGCTGGATGACAGTGTGTAGAAAAATGCAAATAGATCCAAGCCTGTGACCCTGCTCAAAACTTAAATCTAATTGGATCAAAGACCTCAACATAAACACAGCGACTTTAAACTTGATAGAAAAGAAAGTAGGAAATGCACTTCTACAAATTGGCACAGGCGACCACTTCCTAAATATAGCACCACTGGCACAGACACTAATATCAACAATCAACAAGTGAGATCTCCTAAAGCTGAAAAGCTTCTGTAAAGCCAAGGAAACTGCCAACATTTTTTTGTTTTCAGAGAATTTTTTATCATTTTAATATACTGGTGAAATAATAATGTTTTTGTCAATAAATGGGATCTCCTTAAGCTGAAAAGCTTCTGTAAAGCCAAGGGCACTTCCAATAGGAAAAAATGACAGCCTGCAAAATGAGAAAAGATTTTTACCAACCCTACAAGTGATAGAGGACTGATCTCTAAGATATATAAAGAACTCAAGCATCTAGAGTCCAAAAACCTTGAATAACCCAATCAAAAGATGAGATTCATTACTAAAAACGAAATCTCATCAGACGAATTATAAATGGCTGAAAGGCACTTAAAAAAATGCTCATCATTTCTGGCCATCAGAGAAATGCAAATCAAAACAACTTTGTGATACCAGATTGGCTAAAATAAAGGACACATAGGACAACCTATGCTGGAGAGGGTACAGAGCAAGAGGAACACTCCTCCATTGTTGGTGGGAGTGTAAGCTTGTTCAGCCACTCTGGAATGTGGTATGGTAGTTTCTCAGAAAAGTGAGATCAGTCTCCACAAGAACCCAGCAATAACTCTATTGGGTGTATACTCAAAAGACGCACAGTCACACTCCAATGGCATTAGCTCAACTATGTTCATAGCAGCATTATTTGTAATAGCAAGATCCTGGAAATAACCTAGATGTCCCTCTACTGAAGAATGGATTAACAAACACTTGTACTTCTACACAATGGAGTACTACTCAGCAGTAAGAAAAAATGATATCCTAAAATTTTCAGGCAAATGGATGGTATTGGAGAATATACTCCTGAGTGAGGTACCACAAACCTAGAAAGACAAGCAGGGGATATACTCACTCATTAGTGGACTCCTAGCAAAAAAAAATAAAAATAAAAATATATAAGCAAAGCATGTCCAAACTGCAAACCATAACAACTGAACAGCTTGGGATCACAAACACCTTGGACTGACACCTTGGATCCCAATCCCACTAGAGGATCACCTGTCTCAGTCTTGATGTTGAGGGGAGAGACCTGGATTTGCCAGGAGTGGAGGCTGATCTAAGCAATATTACCACAGTGGGACCATGGGACTCCCTGCTGCCTGCCCAGGGTGGGGATGGGGAGTTGTGGAGAAGAAAGAATGACCTAATGTGGTGGAGAGGGGAAGGGCCCTTCAATAAGGATATACAATAATAGAAAATGTGACTTCTTTATTCATAATAATTTTAAAAATGGAAAAAAGAAAACAAGACAAAGGAAATATTTTAAAAAAATAATTTCTCCCTGTTTTTTCTATAACCAAACTTCATTTCCAGCAGAAAGTAATCCGAAAGGTATACTTAAAAATAGAATTTGGTAGATGGATGTTTAATTTTACAGAATTTAGAGAATAAAAAGTATGCATTAGACAATATATACATTTTCAGAATTTCAATGGGCAAATGCTTTGAATTCAGAAAATTCTGATTCTATAATCACATATTTGTTGTAGGTTATGGCCATCATGGACATAACTGTACAAATAAATTCTGACAGTGCTCCATTATATGTGTTTAGTAAAATAAGATAATTTCTTCTTGCTATAATAAAACCATATTACAGGTAGACCACAGTCAAAGAAAAATCAAATCAATCTATTTAATAAATGTGCTATGTAAACAGAAGGAAGCAACAGAGACTGCCAAAAGTAGATTGTATAATGCTTTCTTAACTTTGAATTTTTGATGCTAATAAGAAAGAAACAATAGCTGTGGATAGGCAATGAATTATAAAATAAACCACTGGGAGAAATTAGCCCATCTATTTCAAAAATATGTTGACCTCAGAATGGAAATCAGAACATGTGCTATATTGGGGAAGGTGATTAGAATTGGTTTTCTGAAGAGAAAGAAAAACTACAGATACCATCAAAATTAATAAAGACTTGATTTGATCAAGAAGAACTTGATGCATATTTCTACACATGTTAAAGGAATTATACCTATACAGTTCATTTGAAAATGTATTAAACATTGCCAGTTCATGAAAGTTATTACCAATTTTTTTTATTGTTATGAATAAAGAAGTCACATTTTCTATCCTTGTATATCCTTATTCATAGTCCCTTCCCCTTCTCATCACATCAGGTCATGTTGTATTAAGTTTCCCAGTCCGTTTGGGCCCAGGGTTCATACCTGGCCTGTGCAGCGGCTTTTGTCCCTCAAAGAAATGAATCAGACACTTATATACATTATATTGTTTGGCCCATGTCTCAAGCACATTACTAGCTAGCTCTTTGATCTTAATTCAACCCATTTCCATTAATCTGTCTTCCACATGGCTCTGCCCGCGGCTCACCTGTGTTCCTTACATGATTCTTCTTCTGGGGGAAAGATGGAGACTGACTAACTCCACCCTTCTCCTACCTGCCTGTCCTCTGTTTCTCCACCTACTTCTACAGTGCTCTACAAGGCCAAACCTGTTACTTTATTTACATCATACAGAGAACAATTCCACCACATTTCCTCTTTTCTGTCTAATTTAAAGGAAAGGTTTCAATTTCTATATAGCAAAATTACAACAGAAGAGCTACCAATCAAAAATTACAGTTACAATATCTAGTCTATTTGTATTCATAAAATTAAAGAGATCATCCCATTATCTACAGTATCATTCAGTGTCTAAAGTTTCATATCTAATATACCTTTTAAACTAAAAAGAACTATATCTATAATTAGTAAACCTTCAACCACATCAAAGACCACAGAAGGATATAATATTATCCAAATAAACAGGAAGTACAAGCAACTTCCAAAGTCTAGAAAATGACAGAGATGACTCCTGTCTGCCTGGACATTTACCCAAACCTCCTTTGTAATGTTGTGGCACCATCTTCAGCCTTTATGGCCTAAAGTCTCTGGCATACCTTTCAGTGATGCAGTAAATCTGACACAGTCCATCAGTTGCTTCTCCTTGTGTCCAGAAGGATGCCTGGCAATGTTTTCTGCAAAGCAGGAACCTGAAGGACAATCTCGGCTTGTTCTGCCAAAGTTAAGAGGTCACATTCCTATGGAACCTGCATGTCCAGTTTATACAGCATACTATCAAGCAGTCAATACCAGAAAAGTTTCTTGTCCAGTGGCTAACTGTTACCACAAAGAAAATTCCACATGAAATTTCTTCAATGCTATCATTTTCCTGAAATACATTGGTGCTGCCAGAAGCAGATCTGTCTCACTGTCCAGAAAAGTCTAAGTTCTTAAAATATTTTAAATGTCATATTCTGCATATATTTGAAGTATTTGAAGACTACCTATCTAATTGAAATATATCTTTGTATACCTACAAAAACCTAACTAACATGACTATAAGCTTGGTTATCATAGATGACTATTAATCTGCATTTCTCAATTACACATTACAGTTTTAAATGAGTTACATCAGCATTATACCTTAATCAAGAGTAGAAGAATACATACAGCATAATAAAATTTCATTGTAGTAAAAGATAGCCACTGGGCAAGAAACTGCCCTTGCCTCAATTGGTGATTGTATGATGTCCAAAATGTACAGTTAAGACACAAAAACCAAAAATAACTGCTATCCCTTTCCAGTACAAATTAGAGAGTTCTTTAAGAACAACCTGCTTCCTGCATCCCTGAGAAGGCTGTCTGTGGATAGATGTTAGATATATGAGAAATCATGAAAAATGTGAGAGACCACACAGTAAAATCCTAGGCAGACAGCTCAGGAAATCCTTCATTCTTGAATACAAAGATAAACAGCTGAGTCAATCCCACACACACACCTTTAATCCAACATAGGGAAAGCCTGGAGTGGGACCACCACACTTAATCCCATAACTCCAGAGACAGAGCTTCTTCTGTTTCTGTGAGTTCAAGGCTACACTTGTATAATCCTAACCTGGATGGGATATAATATATATATAATATATATATATATATAATAGCTTATAGAAAACAGACAAAAACAGAAGTGACTGGCAGAAGCAACCAGGACTAAGGCTGAGAAGTTGCAAGACAGCTGGAAGAGAATTAATTGTGGTGCCTCCTCTCTCTGCTATTTCAGCCTTTCCCCAATATTTGGCTCAGAGTCTTCTTTACCTATAACCTAAATTCATGCTACTGCATCTGTCAGATATCCTAGATCTGTAGGCCAATGATAGATGCTCTAAGGCTGCAGAGAAATCTTGGGTGACTGTCTAGGCCAGGTGTTTTCATATTTCTCATTTTTTGAAAGTAGCTTGATTGCACTTCTTGTGACTTATTTAATATTATTTTCTTTTTGTTTCTTTGATGAAGTTGGAGATAAGATAGTAATTGTTATAGTTATCTAGTGACAGTTTTAGAAAAGAAATTCACTAAGAGGTGACAGTGTATAAGATCAAGAGATATCAAAAGATAGTTTTCAGCTAGTAATAATACTAGCTAGAAAGTAAATTAGTCACAATCCCTTGACTCACCAAAATAAGATAAGTAATATTTTCTTTTAATTGGTCAGTTGTCCCTGGACTGGACATTATTCATGTAATTACTACTTGTATTTGTGGCATATAATTATTGTAACTATCATATATAGTTCTTCTTATATAATGTTTTTTTTTATTTTTGATACAAAAGGGGATATGTAGTGAGATATAAACATACATACACATGTACACACACACACACACACACACACTACACAAACATACACATAACAAAATTAGATTGTAAAATCAGAGTGAACCAGAGAGCCAGCGAAGAAGTTCAGAAAGTGGTGACACATACTTTTAATTCTAGCTTTAGAAATGTGGGAAAAGGAAGTAAAGATAGCCGGGCAGAGTAAGAGAAAAAGTTTTTTTCAACTGTCCCAGACATTTCTTTGGTGGACTAACAAAAGAGAAATTGGAATATGATCATTTTCTGGAGACAGGCTTAATAATTTGGTAGGTGAGTCCTGGCTGTGTTTTTTTTTTCCATTTTTCTGATATTCTAGCTTGTCCCCAAGCTCCTGTTCTGAGTTATTATTAAAATACCAAATAGAATTCATACAATAGTGAGCTGAGGTGTACTGTTATCCTGATTAAATTATGTGTTTGAATTTCCACTGTAATTTTTCTGTTGTGTTATCATTGTTCTTGATATTATTGTTTTTTAACAAAGTATACCCACATATCTGTCACTTGAATGAGCATGACATTTGAAATATTTTGGTTGCAATTATTTTTTGTTTTCTCAGTTGAAAAATGTATTTCTTCTTTTCTTTCCAGATACCTTATCTAACCATTCAACAATGTCATGTAGAAAAGAGATATCTTTCTTGAGTACCACAAATAAATTTTTCTAAGAGAAAACTTATAAACTCGAAAACAAATTCTTAATAACCTTTCTTTAAATTCACTATCTGAATTTAAATTCAATGCTAAAAAATTAATGCCTTTAGCATTAATTAGTGTATTGTGTAATTAGTGTATTGTGATTGTTAATTGTATGATCTTATTAGAATCACAAAGTTGACAATGATGAGGAAAAATGATATTCAAAAAAAATTCTGAAGTTTCATTCTGCTTGACGCGTCTTTATTGACACTATGACAATTCTATTCATATTGTCAATAGGAGGGAGACTAGAAAAATAAAGCTGAAGAATCCAGTGGGTAATGGGTAAAAAGAAGAAAGTAAAATCACTGGGGCAGAATGTGGTAAATATGTATGATTTGCATTAAAGAAATCTACATAAAATCATTATGGTAATTAAAATAAATACTACAGACATATATCCAATTACATATAAATATAGGCAGCTATTCATGTTATTTGCTTACTACGGTATGTTGACAATTTGTTTGTGCTCTAACAAGTAAAGCTTGCCTGAAGATCAGAAGGCAACCTAGCCATTATGTAACTAAAGTGTTCAGGCAGTTGTGGTACACCTTTAAACTCAATATTTTAGGAGGGGTAACAGGAAGTGATGTGGCTGAGAGGAGAGAGGAATATAAAGTAGGCATAGACAGGAGCTCTGCCCCTTCATTCAGAAATGTCCTAAATGTAACAGGTGCCTGAAGCTTGCTGAATTTTCATCATTTAATTCATTATATGGCTCCAGACTTTTATTATTAAAACCAATTATGGTTTGTGCTACATCAGATAGTTCAATAATAAACTAAGTGACTCACATTTTATGGTTGGTATCAGCAATCTGTACTAGCACAAATTTGAATTGGTTGATACTATACCTCTATTCTGAAATTTTAACCTTTAATTTTTATTAAATAGAGTTTTTTAGTGTGTTCTACCACTCAGCTGTCCAATTATGGGGCACTCTTTCAAGGAACTACTTGCCTGTAATTGACAAGTAATAAGCCACACTGGGTTGGTGTATTTATCACAATTATAAAAGTACATAGTGTAACCCAGTCAAATTTTTTTCAAGTTACCTGAAATTAACACTTAAATTTTGAATAAAATTAAATAAAACCTGATGTAGTTAATGTAAATCTTTATCCTCCCATTTTATGAAAATTGTTCTTTTCATTGTATCTCCTACCTTTAATTTTATAGTGTTACTTGGTTACTGAAAGCAGTATGAGGATAGTCTACAAATAAAATTGTAAGAAAATTCCAAGTGTACCAATAGTAGTCATCATACTACTGTAATTCATAAAATTATAATTAGATAATCTCCAAGGACATTTATTTAGATGGCACTAGGTTGTTCACTATTTTATATTGAAATTTTTCTGATTGGATATCATTTCTTACACAAGGACTGCCATTTGCAATTAAGCATTGTACCAACAGCTAGCAATTCTATGTAAATTTCAGAAATAAATATTCACTTTCTAGTGATGAGACGATGACCTGTAAACCTAAGACAAAGGTGTAACATGCTTTTACTCTCCTTTTCTTCCTGCCTGCTAGAAAGTTAAGCTTGTCTGATAAATAACAATTTATCATGATAATGGGAAATAGTAAGGCACCATGTTAAGTTATAATTATATTTTAATTTTTACTAATTTCATAATATTAACTACAAGAAGTACCTTGGCAACTAAAATCCAAATTTTAGTACATTACATGCAGATGTGTACTGTATTTTACTTCTAGATTAGTGCAACAGTATACTTTTCATTTTTCTGCAATTCAATTTTCTTTGAGTTATGGCTTGTCATATAATGTTATATACTAATGTAAGTATCTGTTCTCAAACATTGCTATTTGAATTTAGGAGCCATTAAATAATGATAATGATGAAAGATAAGAAAATGCTGCATTGTTTCAGAAGGACAATCATAACCTGAAAGAATACACAAATAAATCTGTGAATTTCACTTAAAATAATGCTGAAGCTTAAGGCATTGACAGAATGAAATTATATTGCAGTTGCTGTAGCACCTGCAGACTAAAACTAAGTAATAATTGCTAATGCCTCTAAAAAGAAGTCATTTTTGCATGATTCTGGACATGTCTGAACCATGCTATAAAGCACTGTTTGTCATACATCCACTTAAAGGTATAATTATCCTTGAGGGAAAAGAGCACACAGTACATCTAAATTAATGATGTTATATGAGTGAAGTCTAAAGATATTGGACTTTTTCGTTCTAAGAGATGAATATTAACCTTCTTTGACTTTATGAAAATCCATAGAATTCTGAGAGTCAAAGATAAAGTTGATTTATTTCTTCTCTCCACTCTAAAAATCAATAGGAGGCTAAAATGATCTTGAAATTGAGAAACCAAGGATTAAGTAACAAAACCCATGTGTAGACTGTCCATTCATAGTGTGAGACAAACTGTAACCATGATTGAACCTGATAGATCAACAGAGCTCTGTCATGCCTGTATGTATACATGTGCTTGTGTGTGTACGAGTAAGTATAAAGGACTAGTAGTTAGATCCTTAAAAGGCCAACGAATAAGACTAGGAAAATAAATAAATATTCACTTTCTAGTGATGAGACAATGACCTGCAAACCTGAGACAAAGGTGTGACATGTTTTTACTCTCCTTTTCTTCCTGCCTGCCAGAAAGTTTAGCTTGTCTGATAAATCCAAAGCCAGACCTGGATATGTTTACTGAAAATTGTGGGCCTGACAGATTTCCTTAGTATGTCAAAATTTATCTAATTAAATTAGGGAAGGTAGATCCCATTCCAGGTCACCAAAGACCATAATATCACATGCACTCTACAAGACTATGAACTTAGTTAACCAGAGTTTCAGTCTGCTATTCCAGAGTGCATTTTCTCTGTGTACTTCTCCATATGTGTTTTGACACACCTTTAATGAAAGTACATTTCATTTGTTCACACTCTTGACTGTATATAAAATATTTCACTGTCCTATATTTTAATTCTTTACCAATCAAAGAAAACAAACCAAATCTCAATTCCTAGATAGTAATAAGGGTGTGTGCATTTATGTGTAAGTGTGAAATTGCGTATGTATATGTGTCAAAATTTCTATGTGTGTGATTATGCATATGAATACATGTGTGAATGTATGTTTGTATATAGACAATGGAAGTGTATGTCTATGTGTATGTCTATTGGTGAATTCTTGTGTATGTTTGTGTGTTTGAAATGCAAATGGATAAAAATATACATTTTATATTGGCTCATCATCTTTTAAAAGTCAGAAATACCACATTTTTATTGCAAAAACATGCAAATATTTTCTCTTGTGATGATATCTCATTGGTTTTCCCTATGTCAAGTGTTTTGCCTATTATTCTCCCCTAGTATTAATTGGAGATTCATCAATGTCACAATTTTCATATTTTGTAAATTCAATATTTAATGTTATTAAATCTAAACTCTATAGTCAAACATAGTAGAATTTGGTATTTAAATATGATTTCTGTAGCTTCTTTACTTCACAGTATAGAAAGGTATATTTTTAAAGTATTAGCTCCAGGAAACAAACTTGACAAGTAATAAAACTAAGTCTTTAAATTAAATGTATATTATATTTAATATACTGAAATTATTTGGAAATGAATTTTGGGATAGAGTGGAATAAAGGAATATAACATGGACCTGCTTTTCTAGAAATCTTATGGTAAATGATTAGTTTTTACACCATTCTAGATTAATTCTCTGTTAATAACTTCTGGTGTCCTACAGACAAAACAAAATTTAAAGAAGAAACATTGAACTTCTACATCCTCAAATGCTTATTTTTCATGTAACACATTCAAGTTCACAAACCGCCTAGAAACTGCCCAGTTTAAAAGTTTTCATGTTTAAGTTATATAATTTTAATTCAAACAGCATGCAAATAAATTCGGAGAAAAAAATTCTTAACTTCATAATATATCACATAAACTAAAGAGTGATTAATATGGTCTGAAATAGATCAGAGATAACCATAGCTAGAAATTTTCAAAGCATTAAGATAAAAAGAACATATGATATGTAAATTCAGCTTTGAAGAAAATATGTACATTAAACTATATATCTTGATTAATGAGACTAAAATTTGTTTTGAATAATAATTTTTTTTATAAAGAAAGCCCATTGCACAAAAACCAGGCACTATACAAGGCACCATTATTAGTGCGATGAACCTAAAGCTTTTTAAGTGATAGAATCTGGTTAAAACTTACTATCATTGCTCTATTATCAAATTAAAATGACTCCTACTTATTAATCACTATGTGCATAAGTTCCTGGATCTTTTAGGGCTAGTCAGTCAATGTAACATATACGATTGTAGTGGGATTATGCTATGTTCCCTGCCATTTTAAATAATTTTCCCACCTATGGATTTAATAAAAGTTGATTAACCAAAGGCAGACAAGTAGTGTGGGTGGGGCTATCAGGCTAAGAAAACTGGAGAACACACAGACAGATGCCACAGAGATGCAATGATGACACAAGGATGAGATGGCAGTAGATGCAGAAGAAGGAAGCTGAAATGCTACTCTGAGGAAAGGTACTAAGCCACACGGCTGAACAAGGTGAGTTGAGTTTGGATGAAGGAGCTAGCAAGTTATATGCCTGGGCCCTAGGTCAATCAGTGTAAATTAATGTAAGCATTTGTGTGATTCTGTGAGTCTGTGGGACTGTGAAACTGTGGGTCTGTGGGGAAGAATCTCAAGACTGGGTCAGAAAGGCCTGCCAGGAACCTATTACAACATACGACTACTTGTCTAGTGAGAAAAATAAGAGACTTTGGAGGCCCAGTCTTCTTTTTTTAGAAACTTTTTTTTCTTCTTTATTTATTTTGTATTTATCAAGAAAACAGTAAAATGAATTTAAAATGCTGAAAAGTTAACAATAGCTATAAAGAGCATAAGAATCATAAGCATGACTTATCAAGGGTGATAATGCAAATAAGATTGCTACACATATATTTACTTTCAGCTTTCCCTCTGAATTTTTTTTCCATCCCTGTATATCCTTATTCAAGGTCCCTTCCCCCTCCCACCACATCAGGTCATTTTTCTTCTCTGCAACTCCCCATCCCCTCCCTGGGCAGGGAGCAGACAGTCCTGTGGTCCCACTGACCCAATAATGTTTAGATCAGTCTCCACTCCTGGCCAAATCCAGTTTTGTCCATCCTCCCTCAAGAGTGACTCAGGTGTTCCTACAAAATGCCAGCATACAGAATGGGAAAAGATTTTCACCAACCCTACAAGTGATAGAGGACTGATTTCTAAGGTATATAAAGAGCTCAAGAATTTAGAGCCCAAAACCTTGAATAACCCAATCAAAAAATGGGGTTCAGATCTAAAAAGAGAATTCTCAGCAGAGGAACTACGAATGGCTGAAAGGCACCTGAAAAAGTGCTCTTCATTTTTAGCCATCAGAGAAATACAAATCAAAACAACTTTGAGATAACACCTAACACCTGTTAGATTGGCTAAGATAAAAGGCACAGATGACAGCCTATGTTGGAGAGGACATGGAACAAGGGGAACACTCCTCCATTGTTGGTGGGAGTGTAATCTTGTTCAGCCACTTTGGAATGCAATATGGCAGTTTCTCAGAAAATTGAGAATCAATCTCCCTGAGGCCCAGTCTTCTATGGGCAGACTATATTATACTCAAATACACTGGGATATTTTGAAAGGTTAGATAGAAAAAGCCATAGGAAGTGGATAACTACAACTATGGTTTTCAAAAATAACAGTGAAGTTGCATGATTTAACTATCCGTAGTTCTGATAACATGTACAAGACTTTTGCAGATTCAAGGCATTTCATGAAAATAATCATGAAGTCTCAATACTCATTAAAGAGTTATCAGTGATTTACTGATATTATGGGAGGTGGAGATAGTTTTCTTTTAGAATGTATCCCTTGGAACATGAAACATACTTCAATGACTTCAACTCTAGCAATTGGACTGGATTTGTTTTTAAAAACTAATTAAGATAAGGAAACAAAGTTGACTATAGGTGGAATCAAGAGTAAATCTGGAAAAAGTTTTTGGAAGGGATAAATATAATAAAAATTCATTGTTTAGAATTATCTACAGATAGAAATATAACATTGAAAGTAATATAAAAATATAAAACATTAAATTTTTATTTGAAGGTTTTTGAGTATGTATCAGCAAAAATTTAAAGTAAATTAAGTATTCTGATTAAATTACCAGCTTTAAATTCAATGAATTAAAGGTAAATTTATTGAAGCATTATTTTTTCAAAATCAGAAAAGGATTATTTTACTGAGGATAAGATTTTAAATAAATTTAAGACCTATAAAATCCATACTTTAAAGAGTCACTTCTAAATGCGTTGACAATTTTATTCAAAAATTCCTAGAATATTTTGGTTAGAAGCTGTTTTATTTAAATTTAAAGCCTCTAATAGATTCTGTAATGTTTTTCTAATAATCTGCCAGCCTTCTCCATGAATGCATGTTAACTGAACCCCTGACTAGACTAGATTAATACATAAAAACATGTATTTTCTAAAGCCATGTTAGATGCATCAAAATAAATGGCTTTAAAAAAACCAGACACTATTAACCTTATTCTGATAAAGATATATTTGACAAGTTGAGCTTCTATTGATTTAAAAACATTCCTCTCAGAATCCATCCTGCTGATAGCTTTTAGATATTATTATGGCTCAAGAAATAATCAATGTTAGAGAGATTGTGTGCTAAATCTGTTTGTGACTTGCTTTAATATTCCTCTGATTGTAGATAGAAATCAAATTTGTACTTCAGAATGCAACAGTCCTCAGGGCAATAAAAAGATAGCATTGTCAATATAACTGAGAAGTAACTTGAATTTCTGTTGTCCTTTCTAAATTTTATTTACTTTGTTTTATATAAAACTTTACAGTTTTTAGTTTTTTTTTTTCACATTTTATGGTGTTCTCAAACAGCACCATTAAAATCTTTTTAATAACAAAATCTTTTATCTTTTGTGGCACAACCCTAACATGTGATACTTTACAACTTGTTTGGGTCAGAATTGTACAACATATATGTAATAAATCTTGCTTCCCATGTCTTTTTTGAAGTCATAAGAAGCCGTTCAGTTTGCTTTTACCTTATGCTTAGTATTATATTTTTAAAACAGAACATGAATTAAGGCAATTTGAAAGTAAACAGACTCAAATATACACAAACTATATTCTTAACACCAGCATTTGCACATAGATGATGCAATTTTGGCTGCAGAAATAAAAATATACTTTTCTATAATGAAATATTACTCAATAGTCATTATTAAACATACAATAACTTCCTTAATAAAAACGATAGAATTCAATTTGTTCTCCAAAGCTGAAAAGCATCATAGCTTTCCTCAGAGTGGTCTTCAAGATCCAAGAAAGCTTTATTCTAACTTTGTGTCCCAAAGGTCTCAGGGAAAAAAGACAGTACAAATTAGTATCCTCATAGAGAATGATCACAGCAAAAGTCAAATAGGAGTACACTTACTGTGTAAATCTGTGAAGTCAAGCTAGTCAACTGAACACAAGACATTAGATATAGCAATGATTTATTTTACAGACATAAACAAAGCCAAATATTTAAAGTCAATAGGGATGAGGTTCACTGTTTTGTAATTTCCCTAACAGACATCAATATTACTAACTCTCACATTGTCTCAGTGAAAGCACATCCTACAAATGATTTTTGATTTGTATTCTGTGAATTCTATTCATTAGAATAGAGTAGTTTGGGCAATAATTTATTTTGGTGTTATTCTCCATTCACTTTTATCTTTGTTGTTAAAGTAAAACAAAAATATATCAAATCATCTCTCACTTTCAAACAGAAACCTTTATATTTGAAATATTAAAATTATTTTAAAATAATTTAAATATAAACATACAGATGATTTTTATTTGTAGAAATTTTGTATTTTGAATATGTATAATATTAGTTTTGTAAACATCTTAGAGATTTTCACCAACACCAAATCATTTTTTGGCATCTGAAGACAATAACTTCTAAGAATCCCCAGAGATACCAAAATCTATAGATGTTCAGATTCCAGAAATAAAACAAAACAGTATTTTCATATAAACTCTATAAACACTCTGGTATACCTTAAATTGTTTCTGTTACCTGTAATATCTGCAAAGAAAATGGTATGTAAGTAATTGTTTGGAAAAATAACAAAAATGTTTGTATAACATATATAGAAGAGCTATAACCAATGTTTGATTGAATGTGTAATTCAGGTTGGCAGCAAAGTAGCAACTTTCAGTGGATGGCTGAATATACAAAAATCAGCTCTGAAGACACTAGAGAGTCAATTCTAATATACTATAAATTAAATTTATGTTTGATTTATTTAATTAAGAAAGCTATAAGCTTTGTGACATTCAAATAACTTCATATATTATTCTGCTATTTTTTTCTTATGCACTGATAAACCAACATTTTACATATTTTGAACCTTCAATACAGATAAATTAATGATAAGTGAATGCATTAATTTCTCTGACTTGTCTTACCTAAAAATTTGAATACCTTATAAATGTTCATATAAGATTAACATAAATTTAAAATCTAATGAAGCTGACCTTTATTTAAAATTTTTGTCCTTGTAGACAATTTTATAGTTTAATGTCATATTTATCTTCATATGTATGATAAATAAAATAAATCTGTCATTGGCTAAGCATTAAGGATTTGGATCTTCTGCTTGGTTTAAAATTAGAATAAATTTAAAAACATTTCAAATTTTCTTATATCTTCTGATTCATTATAGGAATATATTATAAACTGGGCAACTATGTCTTGCAATCACATTGCTAGGGAAAAATATCAATGATGATTTGACATTCCTGCAGTCCAGAGGATTATGTCATATCCACAAACATCCTGGCAGCACTAATTGGGCTTAGTACATTATCAAAAAAAAAAAAAATCAATGACACAAACCTCTGTGAAGTTGAAAGGAAGGTGTGTGAGACATATTGGGGAAAATAGTTGGGGTTAGTAGAAAAATATATTATAGTTCATTCTACACATTCAAGGCTTTTTCAAAAATAAAATAATTCTTTTTAAGTAAATACCACTTGTTAAGTGACTATATTTATTTCTAGTTGTTATTTTAAATTATTGAGAAGAGGGACTATTCTCCATGTATTTACTTTTTGAAAAATGACATAAATATGTGGGCCACACAAAGTACTTGTGTATGATTTATGTGAAGGATACAGTGTTTTATCATATTTGACAAATATTTGGTAGGCTAAAGAGAAAAACAAAAAGTTTTTATCCACCTTGGGTAATATGGAAATATTTTATCTATAGAAATATTATTAAGTAAGGAGGAGGAATGAGAGAATGAGAAAGAAGGTAGAAAAAGGTGCAGATAAAATCGCTTTACCTGAAGATTTTTGTGTTTAATTTTAGGTATAGTCTAAAGTTCAAAAATAAAAAATTCTGAAATCTACTATTATGGTGTTAGAGCTAAGATATTATTGCTATTGGTTCACACACACAAAATCCTCCAATAATTACATTAAGGATATATTGCTGTTATTTTAGAAACAAAAATATACTAATAAAACACTCAAACTCCTCTCCACTTGCATATTTTCATGAAAGGAGTCCTTACATCTTAGTCTAAAGTAAGCAATAGTCATTTCAATTATATCTAAGTAATGTCTTTCCTTTGTAAAAGAAAACAATGATAAATATTTTCTAACAAATTATTATTCTAGGAAATGTAGTTGTTAATTGCAAAACCTGGACAATATGTTCCGTATTTGTTACAGTTTAGTAACTATGGTACTGTTCATAAATTAGTGTTATTTAAATTGTTGTTAGGAATCATTTTCATACCATATGAATATATGATCCAGGATATCACAAAAGGTACAGTTTATAGACACTGACTGGGAAAGAACTCCGCACACTATGATCTTTTTCTAATTATAAATCATATTAATCTTAAATGTCAAGAATTCAATTAAGAAACAGAAATATTCAAACCAAGCACTATCAACTACCTCTTTCTTTCAGGCCTTATTGATTTTTCTAATTATCAAATTCTTTAGAAAGTCATTCTGTAACGAAGATGTATCCTTGAATTTGTCTGTATGTATTGAATGATTCGACTTATTAATTTAACTTTAGATTCTCCATAGCAAACACAGTGGTTCAAACAAAACAAATAATAAAAAAACTTTTAAGAGAATAATTTTAATTAAGTTTATAATATAATAATACTGAGCTAAAGAACCTGTCATGAAAATATTTTTTTTCTCCAAACTATGAAATAATGCTGAGTGTTCATACAGATCATTAAAGAATGTTTAATTTAAAGCTAACTCTTCTTATTTTACAATTGAATGTAGTTATATATTTATAAAATTAATCTTAAGATTAAAAAAATATTTATATTTAATTTTGAAATATTGTCACCTTAGTATTATAATTTAAATGTGTGATAAACTGAATAGAATACAAAAATGTTCTAATGTAAGCACATTTGCATAAGAGTGTGTTTCCTTTGTTATTTATTTTAAGACACAATGATTTTAAACATTTTATTGAGAAATAAAAGTTGTATTTGAATGAATATCCATGCCTCTATCAACTACCTTGGTAATCAACATACAACATAGAGAGTTTGCCCTTCAGTTCAAATCAATATGCTTTGTTGTAAGACAGAACACAAGTAGTAGCTAAGTGTTAGTTTCAAATCTCTAGAATCATTAGTTTACAAAAATATTGAAGTAAAGCTTCTATATGAGTACAGACATTGCTCCCTAGGAAAAACATGTGTCTATTTCACAATAGAAGATGTAACAAAGAAGTTATAAAAGAAGTATTGATGGACTTACTAGGCAAAAATACATGATGTTAAGTTGATGGATTTATTTAGAATTCAGATTCATGTCACTTCTGAAATAAAACAAGAGAAATGTGGAATAATTGCATTCATTTGTAAAATGTGGACAGCTCAAACTTTTAACATTAAACAACTTTATGGATCTCAGATTTATTTAAGAATGGTTATAATACTGGAATGATGGTGAGAAAAACATAACATTTGACATGTACTTGTGATATGTTTGACAAGTTTGCGTTGGTTGTCAGAAGCCCAGTTTTGATTTCAATATACTCAGTACTGAAAAAATTTTTATCTAATAAGTTAGGCTTCTTGAGTGAATATATTGTATATACTTTTGAAAGAATTTGTCTATTTTCTACCATGTGGGATGATGTGGAAAAAAGAGGTTAGAGTTTGCAACTGAATTTTTTCTTCTAAGTGCTCACTGTTAAAAATAAAAGAATGATAATTTAGTTATGACTGAGAAAATGTAGGATCTTAATTGCATTTATATTGTTGAGGTAAAGCACCATGAAAGAGGAAACTTATATAACAAGGCATTTATTGTGTACTTACAGTTATAGAGGGTAAGCCCATGACCGTCATGGTGGGAAGCATGACTGTAGGCAGACATACAGGTTCAGAGCAGAAGCAGTAGCAGTAGCTGATAGCTTAAATTCTTAATAAAAAATCAGGAGACACAGAGATTTAGGAGGCAATGGAATGAAGGAGGGTTTGCCCTCAAAGCCTACTCCCAGTATCATACCTCTTCCGCTAATGTTTTGTAATTCTTCTCAAATATTTTATCAGCTAGGAACCAAGCATTGAAATATGAACCTATAAGGACCATTGTAATTGAAACCACCACACACACCTTTGTCAGTAACAGAGAAACACCAAAGTTTACAATTAATTAGGAAAAATGCGTAAATATTGAATTATAGATTAAGCTACAGAACTTCATAAAATAATAAATTAATCAAATATTTATTCTAGTAAAAATCCAAGATATGAATAGCTCTGTAAATGAAGTTCCTATCTTGTCAACTCCCATCTGTAAGACTATGTTCACTATGTCACAATAAATAAAACTGATTTATATGTGAGAATAAGGTCCTCTTTAGAAGTTATTACTACATTCTTTATTATACAAATAATGTTAAAGGTAATGATAACATGAAGTAACTTACATGATATGAAGTAAATGTAGTTTGAAAAGTACACTGTGCAAGGTGAGCTTCCTGCTCTGAAGGAGGACCAGATTAGGTTTTCAGCATCCATGTCAGGTTGCCCAACTATTCTATCTATGGGGATTCTGACTTCCTCTTCCAACCTCTGAGGACATCTGTATAAACCTGTGTGGATATCTGCAAATAAACACACACACACACATACACACACACCATACATTAAAAATTAATGTTGAGAATAATATATCATGAAAATAAATATATTTTTTTAATTATAAGAATTATGTGTGAATTTGTATTTATTATATCACATAAAATAATTAGAATTGAATGGAAGGCACAAATTACTTGTAGAAAAGACAACTGGCTTTAGATCTAGAAACTTATTTTTAAAAGCAGGACCACAAAACCTGAGGCACATGGGTAAATGCAAGAGAAAGGTGTGCTTTGCATAAGGTGTATATACTAGCATCTTAGTTTCAAAGAACTTTGAGATCAAGTACAAGGCATGCGCAGTAATCAGGTGACCTTCAGCTCATAAATAATTAATAATTCTGCAACATTTAAACTATTGTTATGCCTTTTGCAAGCAGCCACCAGCCACTGATGATGCAAAATGATGGTCTATTTTTCTCCTCAATGTGAAATTCTTTATGATGGTGGTTGCTCCAGAGCTGTTTGTTCACCTGGTTAAAACTCACTTTGAGCTGCCATCTGATGCTGTTTCCTCGTTAAGAATCATTAGATTTATGGTTGTGAGCCTAGCCTTTAACGGCTGAGCCATCTCTCCAAGGATATACAGGGATGGAAAAAAAAATTCAGAGGGAAAGCTGAACACAAAGAAAATATATGTGTAGTAATCTTATTTGCATTTCCACCCTTGATAAGCCATGCTTATGATTATTATCCTCTGTATAGTTATTGTTAACTCTTCGGCATTTTTTTTTAATTCTTTTTACTTTTTTTTTTTGATAAGTACAAAATAAAGAAAAAAAAGAAAATAATAAAAAAAAGAATCATTAGATTGTATTCCTTTTCAAAAACATATTATGCTCATATTCTTCCAACATTCTTTTGTGTTTCATAGGGATCACAAGCAAAGAATTCTTCGATTTTAAATTCATCTTCTTACTTTAAAGGAGTCACAACTGATCTGAATGGGTTCTTGGCAGTAATACAAACACTTAAATGTGGGCTCTTAATTTGTTGAGTAAATTTTAATATACTTCAGGCATGTTGTATTCATTGAAGCATTCCATGAAGTCTAAGAGTTGGGAATAGTTTTACACTTAGAATTTGCATAAAATTGTGTAGCAGCTTTCTTTCAGATTTACATTATAAACACTAAGCTACAATGATATTACCTTAGAGATAACACTGTAACAACTTTTCTTCCTCATTCATCATGATAAATGTTTCTCCAAAGATACAGTCTGTAGAACAGGGAGTTCAGTTTATTTTGTTCAGTAATAGATTATATATGAGCCTCTTATTCAGAAACTGCTCAACTACTCTTACTTTATATCATCACAGAGAAATTGGAAGAGGTCATTCTATGGCTGAGATATGAGACTAGAGACCAGTCATTGGGGAGAAACTTTTATTTTCCAGAGATTTGCACTTAATTAGTGCAAACTCATTGTGCCTATTTGAAAATATTTGATAACAAAAGTCAACCTATACTGAATTAAGTATGAGTTCCTAAATATTTACATATAACAAAACAACTGAATTTTTCATAAAAATAATGAGATAACAATATGTCACAAAGAAGAAAACAAATCAAGAAAATTTTTGTTCTAATGCAAAACTAAACCATTGTGTATAACCTGAAGAACTGGCTTAATTATATAGATATTACACACATTAACATAGATTAGTAGGTTCACAGCATAATAGAAAACAATAACAAAATAAAATTAACATTTTTCCTGTTTTCACATTTTAGGTTTACACTCTGCTAGAATCATCTCTATTTTGCTATTCTAAAATGGTCTGAAAGTTAGCACCAGAAACAAGAAATAAAAAGATGTACATAGGAAAAGAGAAGAAACAAGTAAAATTAGGCTAAATGTGAGGCATCACACTGGATTTAGGTCAAACTTGAATTTTATATGAAAACTTGAACCACAATTCATCTGAATTAGGTCATCCATCCCTAGTGACACATGTATTTCAGAAATTAACATTGACTTTCATGTCATTGAAATATTTTTTCATTATTTCTTTATAAGATTAAAATATAATTACATCATTTAACCCTCCATTTCTTCCTCCAAAATTCCTAGATACCTCTACTTGCTCCCTTTCAAATGGATGCCTTTTTTCCATTGTCATTACACACACACAAACATACATACTCATAAATAGATAAATACAGTATAATTTGGTTGTACAATGTTATTTGTGCACATATTTGACAGTTTACCATTTTCTTTCTCTATTAACCTATTGGTGTGCTCTTCCCTGTGGAAGACGTTTTTTTCTTTCTTTTTGCATTCCTTAGTTGCCTACAGATCTTGGTGATCTTTGTGTAGAGTTAAGGACTCTGTCATGTAATAACTTTCTACATATTAAAACATTCTATCACACAGAGATGTTTTCTAGGGAGAAGATCAAAAACACAATATAGCTCTAGAAAGTTCTTACAACTGACCAGATTCACTTGGTCTGCCACATGCCATTAGAGTAAGAAACAAAAGTGTCTGAGAGTCACTTTGAACAAGCTTGAGCCCAGCCCATACTTCTGGAAGATGTAGAAAACAGAGCTGTCTGAAAGTAGTTTATGCCAATTGAGACAGCAGCAATGGACAATCTCACATTTCAAAGCTATTGTGCATTGTGCTCTAGGTTTCTTACTCAGGCTTAAGCAGTTGGGAGGGGTTTGTCCTCTGCCAACTTGGTATGCTGGCATAACCGTATGAGGAGGGGGCAGGAAGGTGAATGGGAGTGGGAGAAGGGTAGGGGGGGAACAGTGCTTGGTATATAAAATGTAAAAAAATATTAACAACAAATCATGGAAGTACAGAGTATGTATTTTTATAACATGAGTTTCTCTTTTGGTGCTGAAGTGGATATTGTCTTGTAAGAGTTTTAAAATAATGTATTTCTATTTTTCTAAGCACTGGTTTTTTTATTAGGATTTTTATTGGTAATCTCCCTTTCCTCAATTCAATTCTATAGTCTTATTTCTCAAAGAGTTCTGAAGTCAGAAGGAATAAAGAAGATCACACTTTTTTAATCCTCTAGGAATGTGAGTCATTTTAAAAAGAGAGAACCTACCTGTTTTAAAAATCTAAGATTGTGTAAATACAATATTAAATTATTTATGCAAGAAGTACTTTAAAAGTACACTTGTGAGAATTTTAAGGAGACCGGAGATATTGGGGATATGTCTTGTAAGATAATGAAGGCTTTACATTGTTACTGATCAGTAGATATGTTATTAATACACTCAAAATTAACTAAAAACTATAATGTAAATAAAGATTCTTTTTGAGACCAAAAGATACCACCTACCTTTCCTACTTTATCATTTTATCATAAATTCCTTTTCATGTCTTAGGAAACCCTATTGCTATTACATTTTGATGTAAATTAATAAGCTATTTTAAATTATAGAATCATTACAAAATACAGTTTTTAATCAGATTTGGATATATATATATATATGCACAGCTCAATACCCTTAGGTTAATATACTTCATCTACATAATTTTGCTCATAATCTTTCAACAAATTTTTCTTACTTTATGTTATTTCTTTCAACTCTCTGTTTTATCATTATTTCAAATTTACCAATATGTGTGTCATCACTTCTCAAAATACATGTGTGCTGCTTCTAAGAATGCAAAAATTATAAGTGAAGTCTGCTATTTCTGATTCCTAAAGGAGGAATGGAAATTCATGAAATACAGGGCAAATTAAGACAAGGAATCATATTGCTTTATAATGTCTGACACAAGGAAAATGATATCTTATCGGTTAGAAGTCCTGCATACCACAGCTAATCTCTTAGGTTTCATCTTCTTACACTTGTACAGTAAGACTTGAGACAAAATGATGAGCTGATAAAATCCCTAGTTTTTATGAGGCAATAAATTGATGTTGTCCCACTATCATCAGAATGTCAGGTAGAAAAATAAGTTACAATGATTTTTATGTGTCCCTTTCTTCTCTTTGAACATATCAGGAAGCTGTCAAGACTTGACACAGTGCTGAGGACTTTTCTCTATCTTTAGTCTTACCTGTGTTATATAAGAAGTCCCCAAACTAACTTCTGTATTTTTTCATTGTATATCCTACAACATTTTAGTGAAAAATAATCAGATTTTTAAAACAAATACTATTATTAAAAAACATAAATATGCTATGTAGTTCTTAGAATAAAACCATCAATGACTTTCTTGCTGAATTTAAAGCCTTCTTTAATCTGAGCCATAGATGCTCATTTATGCTAGTACTTAAATAAAGTATATGATCCAGTATGTTGCTTCAAAATAATCAAGCCATAGTAATATTTAACAAATATCCTCTTCATTTTTTTCTGACTGTGTTTTCAGTTTTAGGAAATTCCTTTCTAATGGATTAAGATTTTCATTTACTTCATTACTTTAAACAAAATAAAATCTTTATATTTTATTGAAGCCATTCTGTCCTTCTCTTTTGATGCAATGAGTACATCTATCAATAATGTCAAATAATGTGTGTGGTTGAATATGTGTGTGTAGTTGTGGGTGTGTGTATTTACTTTTCTCTTTACTTTATTGTCTATCATTGTGTTCAAATTAACATATAAATAAAACACTTTTATATAACTGTGGTTTTCAAAAGAAATTACTTAAAGAATATGACCTTACAATTAAATGCTCAGATTTTGTTTAGATATTAAGTAGCAATCTCTCTTTTGTATATTGCATTTAGGTGTTGAAAAGTTCAATTGTTTTTAGAGGGCTTGAGAAAAGGGAAACAACAAGTGTGATATTCTCTGATACTGTAGCAGGAATCCTGGAGCCTTCTGCCATCCAGCTTCCAGTCTCTGTTTTGTTTTTTTGCATCCCTCAATGTTCTTTTCTTCACTCATCAAGCAGCCAGACACATGATTTCTCTTTCAAATTGGCAGACCATTTATCTGTCACTGTTGTCATTGCCCACCTGCCTCTACCTTCATTACCATTTTTTTCTTTTTGTTACTTCTTTCTTCCTGTTAGTAACTAGAATCATATTGTTTATAATAAGGAAGAAGTGTTCTCTGGAGGCAATATTTGTACTAGGACTAGTAAGCAATATCAGGGAACATATCCAGGAGCATTTTACCAAACTGACTACAGAGTTAAATTAAAGGTACATGTTACATGCAAATGAAGTTGTGTATTTAGTTCAAGTACATCATTGCATTCTTACCAACTGTCATCAAATTTCATCTAAATTTGTGATAGAAAAGTTGAGAAGCTGCCTTGAAACATCCTTGCCTGAGATTTCCCCTTCAGGAGCCTGTGGCTGTACAACTTTCCAAGGCAAATGTTCAATATCCAAACAGAGATGATCAGAGAAAAGTACTCTGCCTGTTTAACCCACACACAGTTGACTCAAGGAATACTTGGGAACAACAACAACAGAGGAGTCAAAAAATTGCTGAATAATGAGTCAGCTTGTCTCATCACACACTTCACTCACTTATATAAAGAAAAATAAAATTCTCAATAATGCTTATGATGAGAATTAAAGGCTTTATCATTAAAACTAATTGGTAATTCAAAGGATGTGTAAACTAACAAGGACTGAGATTATAAAACCTTTTGTCGGATTTCTATTTCAGGAAAATTTTAAGATTGTAAATGTAACCAACACAATGGGACACGCTACTGTAGGTCGTAAATCTCATGTGGAATGTCCTCAAATGTCACCTCATTCCTACTAGTGAGTGCTTCCTTGCAACCAGTAAATAACTAGATGTATACCAATAAAAATCACACTGTTTGCAGAAAAAGTGACATTATTTTTTGTTTTTTTTAAATTTATTTTTGGATAAATTCTCATTTTTTATCCATGGATCTTCTTATAAAATCTCCCTTCCCCCTCCAACACCACACAATCACACTCTCTTCTCCCAATCTCCTTATCTCCTCCCCAGCAAGGGCAGTTAGTCCCAAAGCCCCATGGTGGAATAGTTCATACTTCATTCCAGGCAAGTCTGATTTCCTCATCCAAATATAAAGACTGGGTTGGGTGTTCTTCTGGAGGGGAGGGGCTCCAAGGTGCCAATCCAAGGTGCTTCAGATCCTAAGCTGTTCATTGATTGCATTTTGCAGCTTGGGTGTGCTTTGCTTTTTATTTAGAGTTCAATAATGATTGAGTACATCCCCTGCTTATCTTTCTGGGTTTATGATAATTCATTCAGGAGGATATTCTCCAAATCCATCCATTTGCCTGCAAATTTTAGGATATTGTTTTTCTTACTGCAGAGTAGTACTCCATTGTGTAGCTGTACCAAAGTTGTTAATGCATTCTTCAGTTGAGGGTCACTAGTTTGTTTCTAGGTTCTTGCTATTATGAATAATGCTGCTATGAACATAGTTGAGCTAATGGTTTTGGGGTGCAAATGTGCATCTTTAGGGCATATACCCAAAACTGGAATTTCTGGGTCCTTGGGGAGATTGATTCTCAGTTTTGTGAGAAAGCACAATACTGCCTTGCACAATGGCTGAACAAGCTCCCACCAACAATGGAGGAGGAATTTCCGAGCTCTGCAACCTCTCCAGCATAGGCTGTCATTTGTGACTTTAATCTTAGTCATTCTGACAAGTGTTAGGTAGTATCTCAAAGCTGTTTTGATTTGCATTTCTCTGATGGCTAAAGGTGATGAGCACTTTTTCAAGTGCCTTTCTGCCATCTTCTACTGAAAATTTTCTTTTTAATTCTGAACCTCATTTTTTATTATGAATAAAGTCATATTTTTATCCATGAATATCCTGGTTCAAGCTCCCTTCCCCTTCTGCCCTTTCCAGTCACTTTTTCTTGTCCACATCTCTTTGTCTCCTCCCCAACAAGGACAGGCGGTCCCAAGGACTCAATATGGCTTAGTTCAGCATCCACTCCTGGCAGATCCCTTTTCCTCATCCAACATCAAGACTCACTGAACCCCATTTCTTAACTGTGCTATTTAAGGGTTTGGGCTCTAGTTTCATGAGTTCTCTATATATTTTTTTGATATCAGACCTCTGTCACTTGTAGAATTGGCAAAAATCTTTTACCATTATATAGGCTGTCATTTTGCCTTATATAATGTGTCTTTAACTTTACAGAAGCTTCTAAATTTCAGGAGGTCCCACTTATTGATTGTTGTTCTTATTGTCTGTGCTAAATGTGTTATATTTAGGAAGTGGTCACCTGTGCCAATGTGTTGGAGGGTATTTTCCACTTTCTTTTCTATCAAGTTCACTGCGGTTGGGTTTATATTGAGACCTTTGATCCACTAGGATTTGAGTTTTGTGCAAGATGGTAGGTTTGGATCTATGTTCATTTTTCCACACACTACCATCCTGTTATGCCAACATCATTTTTTTGAAGATACTATCTTTCTCCCATTTAATATTTTTGGTCTCTTTGTCAATAATCAAATTTCCATGGGTTTGTGGATTAATGTCTGAGTCTTCATTTCAATTCCATTGATCCACAAGTCTATTTTTATGACAGTACCAAGCTGTTTTTATTATTGTAAGTCTATAGCATAATTGGAAGTCCGAGATGGTGATGCCTCCTGAGGTTCTTTTGGTGAGCAAAATTGTTTTGGCAATCTGGGCTTTCCTGTTATTCCAAATGAAATTGAGCATTGTTCTTTCAAGATCTGTAAAAAAAAAAAAAAAAAAAAAAAAAAAAAGTGTTGGTATTCTGATGGCAATTGCATTGAATCTGTAGATTACTTTTAGTAGAATAGTCATTTTCACTATGTTGATCCAACCTATCCAAGAACATGGGAGTTCTTTCTATTTTCTGATATCCTCTTCAATTTTTTTCTTCAGTGATTTAAAGGTTTTGTCAAGCAGATCTATTACTTCTTTGATTATAGTTACTCCAAGGTATATAATGCTATTTGTAGCTATTATAAAGGGAGATGTTTCACTTGTTTCTTTTTCAGTCCTTTAATCTTTAGTGTATAAGAGGATTATAATTTTTTTTGAGTTAATCTTGTATCCTGCTACCTTGCTGCAGGTGTTTATCAGCTGAAGAAATTTCCTGGTAAAGTTTTGTGGATCACTTATATATACAGTCATATCATCTGCAATAGAGATAGTTTCACTTCTTTTTTTCCAATTTTTATTCCTTTAATCTCCTACTTTTCTCTTTTTAATTTAGTTAAAACTTTAGGAACTATATTGAATAGATAGGGAAGAAAGAACAGTCTTATTTAGCTCCTGATTTTAGTGGGAATGCTTTGAGTTTATCTCAATTTAGTAAGATATTGGCTGTCAGCTTCTTGTTAATCACTTTCATTATATTTTGATATTTTCACTGTATTTCTTACCACACCAGGACTTTTATAATAAAGGAGTGTTGGATTTGTTAAAGGTTTTTTCAGCATCTAAAGATATAATCTTGAGGGTTTTTCTCTTTCAGTTTGTTTGTAGGATGGATGACATTCACAGTTTTTCATGTGTTGAACCAACCTTGCATTTCTAGGATGAAGCCTACTTGATCATGCTGGATGCTATTTTTTATATGTTGTTGTATACAATTTGCCAAGATTCTTTTTGAAAATTTTTGGATAAATATTCATGAGGGAAATTGGTTTGTAATTTTCTTTGTTTGTTGTGTCTTTGAATGGCTTGGTATTAGGGTTATTGTGGCCTCATAAAAAGAGTTTGACAATATTTCTTCAGTTTCTACTATATGAAACAGTTTGAGGGGTATTGGTATTGGTTCTTCTTTGAATGTCTGGTAGAATTCTGCATTGAAAGTATCTAGACCTAGGATTTATTTACTTGGAAGGCTTTTAATAACAGCTTCAATTTCCTTTAGAGTTATAGATTTTTTTAGGTATATAATCTGATATTTACATAATTTTGGTAAGTGGTAACTGTCAAGAAAGCTTTTCATTTCTTCTAGGTTTTCCACTTTTGTGGAGTATAGATTTTCAAAGTATGGTCTGATAATTTTCTGGAATTCCTTGGGGTCTATTACTATGTCCCATTTTTATTCTAATTTTGTAAAATTGGATACTCTCCCTCTGCTTTTTGGTTATTTTGGATAAGAGTCTATATATCTGGCTGACTTTCTTAAAGGATCAACTATTTTATTCATTGATTCTTTATATTGTTCCTTTTGTTTCAATTATATTGATTTCAGCTCTAAGTTTGATTATTTCCTGTCTTCTACTCCTTCCAGGTGAGCTTGCTTATAATTGTTCTAGGACACTAAGCTTTGCTGATAGTTCTCTAGATTTTTCATATAAACCTCTAGTGCTAGGAATTTTCCTCTAAGATCTGCTTTTATTGTGTCCCATAGGTTTGGGAATATTGTAGTTTCATTTTCGGTAAACTCTAGGAAGTCTTGCATTTCTTTCTTATTTTCTTCCTTGACTCAGAGGTGGTTCAGTTGAGTGATATTTAGTTTTAAGGAATTGATAAGATTTCTGTGTTTTTTGATCTTGTTGAACTCCAACTTTAGACCATGGTGGTCTGATATGATACAAGCAATTATTTCCATTTTTTTCTATTGATATTTGCTTTATAACCAATTATGTAGTTAGTTTTAGAGAAAGTTCCATGTGTGCTGAGAGATATGCATATTCCTTTGTGTTTGGGTGGCAGCTTCTTTAAATATTTATTAAATCCACTTGCATCAAAACCTCTGCTAGACTCCTTATTTTTCTGTTGATACTCTGTCTGGTTATCTATGCAAGGGTGAAAGTGGGGTTTTGAAGTCTCCCATGATCAGAGTGTGAGAATTGGTATGGGATTTGAGCTTTAGTAGTGTTTATATTACATAGATAGGTACCTTGATATTAGCGGCATAAATATTCAGGTTTGAAATCATATCTTGATCAATTTTTCCTGAGATGAATAAGTAATGTCCATCCTGGTCTCTTTTAATTGATTTTACTTTAAAGTCTAGGTTGTTAGATAATAGGATGACAACACCAGCTTGTTTCTTGGGATGATTTCCTTTGAAAAATTTTTCCCACTCTTTAGTCTCAGCCTGTGTGTGTTTTGGGGTTTGAGGCGTGTTTCTTGTATATTAGTGACTACTGATTGTTATTTCCTGTTATTTTTGATGGTAGCTTGTATTTATTTCCTTTTGGGAAGCTTTTTTTTTTCTGTGGGTTATCTATTTTTTGCAGTTTCATTTATGTATCTGGGATCCTTAGGTTGGAGTTTTCCCTCTAATGCTTTTTGAAGGGCTGGATTTATGGATAGGTATTGCTTAAGTTTGATTTTGTTGTGAAATATCTTGTTCATGCCATTTATGGTGATTGATACTTTTGCTGGGTAGAGTAGTCTGGGTGGCAGCCATGCTCTCTTAGTGTCTCTATAACTTCTGACCAGGACCTTCTTGCTTTCATTGTTTCCATTGAATTGTCAGGAGTTAATCTGATGGGTCCACATTTATAGGTTAAGTTGGCCCTTTTGTTTTCCAGTGCTTAATTTTCTTTTACTTTGTTCTGTATGTTTTGTGTCTTGATTATTATGTGTTGAGCAGACTCTTTTTTTTGTCTAAGTTTTTTGGTGTTTTGTAAGCTTCTTGTCACTTTATAGATATTTTCTTTTTTAGGTTGGTAAAGTTTCTTCTGTGATTTTATTGAATACATTGTCTGTGCCTTTGAAATAGAATTTTTCTATTTCTATTATTCTCAGATTAGATCTTTCAAGGTGTCGCAAATTTTCTGAACATTTTGTGTTATGGCTTTTTTTGGTTTTAGTGTTTTCTTTGGCTGATGTATCCATTTCCTCTATTGTGTCTTCTACTCCCAAGATTCTCTCTTACATCACTTGGATTCTGATGGTTTTGTTTGTGTCTATAGTTTCTGCTCTTTTCTTCAGATTTTCTATTTCCACATTTGCCTCACTTTTTGCTATTTTATTGCCTCTATTTCAATTTTTACTTTTTGGAAGGTTTCTTTCATTTATTGGTTCTCCTTTTCTTTTTTTTTATGTTTTCTTTCAAGAATATGTTCATCTCTTCCAATTTTTGTTTGTATTTTTAAGGGAAGTTTTTAAACCCTCTATTAAGGCTTTTATAATCTTCATAAAGGTGATTTGAGGTGGTTTCCTTCTTTTTCCTCTTCATTCTTGTGTTCAGGTCTTGGTGTTGTTAAGCCACTAGTTTCTTTTAGTGTTGCCTTGTTCCTTTTTATATTGTTATATGCATCCATGCATTGGCATTGCTTCAGTTGTTCACAGTTAGTCAGCTCATAGTCAGTTGTGGTTAGAGTGATTGTATGGTAGAAATGTTCTCTGTATGATGTAAATAAAGTAACTGGTTTGGCCTATGTGGAGCACCTATGTAGATTACCTCCACCATGGGTGGAGGATCAGAAGACAGGCAGGTAGAAGGAGGGTGGAGTTAGCCAGTGGCCATCTGACCCCCTAGGAGAAGAGACATGTGAGAAACCCAGGTGAGCCATGGGCCAGGACACATGGTAAGTAGATTATAGAAATGGGTTGAATTAAGATGAAAAAGCTAGCTAGTAATGTGCATGACACGTGGGCCAAAAAGTATGAAGCTGAAGTTAATATAAGTGTCTGATTCATTTCTTTGGGGGAAAAAAAGCTGCTGTGGGCTAGATCCGAACCTCCAGCCCAAATGGGCCCACGAAGTCTTCTTCAGCACATGGCATCCCAATGTGGGCCAAACACCTGCATAAAGCCTGAGAAAGTTTAAAAAGTTTAAAAAGTGTTCTAGATCACTGAAACAGAGCCAAAAGCAGCTTTCTGAATTGCATATTTGAATTGATTTGTAGTACATAGACAATGTGTTCAGGCGGAAATTTAAAAAATGCTGCATCTGTGGCACACAGCTTAAACCCATATGTTTCACAGAAGGCTTGGCATAAATGTGATTGATTTAAGGTTTCTGCTTGTACTGAACAGAAACGAAACAGAGTCACAAACGTTTTTTTCTGGTAGCAACATTTCCTGAGTCTGGTCTGATTGCTGGCACTGAGAGAGATGCAGCAGGCACCTCCGCCATATTGAAAAGCCACCAAAAGGGGCAGAGTCAGCAATCAAAATGATAATGACATTTTAAATGCTCTTTGGGTTAGAAAATGATTAAGAATTTTCAATAAAACAGATTTAGACTCACAAAACTTCTAAATGGTGTACAATGTATGTAAACTATGCTTAGGCATCAGAAAGAGAGAAAGTAAAAAAAAGGGGTAAAGAAAGCACTTAAGAAAGAAAAATAAGAATAAAGAAAAAAAAGGTCACATTAAAATGACAGATAAACAAAGAGTCTGGTTATTGTGTTTTGTTTAATTTTTTTAACTTTTAATGAGCTAATTGCAGAAAGACAATTGATTGCTAAGGCTGCTAAGTTAAACAAATACATATACTTTAAAGATAACTTGACTTTGAAATCTGTTTATAAGAATATGCTGCTTGGGAAAAGAGCATCTGTTTTTGTCTTCACAGATCAAAACCTGTGGATTGGTTCTAGGCAAATGTGGTTTCACTTGCCAAGGCCACCTGAAATTCTCTGATGGGAAGATCAGCTTCCAAGATACCAATTGAGAAGATCCAGCCTCAAGACCCTTTGAGATCGCCAATGTCCTTTCTCAGCAGGAAGTAGTAAAAGAAAGAATGCTACATCCAATTTCCCAAAATATCACTTATTAATGTTTGTTTTTATTAGAAATGGTTAATGGTCATAGTCAATCTTTTCTATAAAAAGGGGAGATGATATTATATAGCAATGATTAGATAAGATAAGTGGGTTTTGGTTTATTGATATAAAATTAAGGTCAATTTTGTTATGCTCTATGTACTTTTCTACTCTTGCTTAAGGTATGATGCTAATGTAACTCATTTAAAATTGTAATGTGTAATTGACAAATGCAGATTAATAGTCATCTATGATAACCAAACTTATAATCATGTTAGCTAGGTTTTTGTAGCTGTACAAAGTTATATTTCAATTAGATAGGTAGTCTTCAAACACTTCAAAGACATGCAGAATATGGCATTTAAAATATTTTAATATTTGCACTTAGACTTTCCTAGATAGTAAGACAGGTCTGCTCCTGGAAGCACCAATGTATTTCAGGAAAATGATGGGCTTTGAAGAAATGTCATGTGGAATTTACTTTGTGGCAACAGTTTGCCACTGGACAAGAAACTTTTCTGGTATTGATTCCTTGATAGTATGCTGTATAAACTAGATATGCAGGTTCCATAGGAAAGTGACCTCTGAACTTTGGAAGAACAAGCCGAGGTGGTTCTTCAGGTTCCTGCTTTACAGAAAAAAATTTCCAGGCATCCTTCTGGACACAAGGAGAAGCAACTGACAGATTGTGCCTCATTTCCTGCATCACTGAAAGGTATGCCAGAGACTTAGCCTATAGGCTCAAGATGGATGTCCCAATGTTACAAAGGAAATTTGGGTGACTGTCCAGACAGACAAGTGCCATCTCTGTCATTTTCTAGACTTTGGAGGTTGCTTGCACTTCCTGCTTATTTGGATAATATTATTTCCTTCTGTGGTCTTTAATATGGTTGAAGATTTAATAACTATAGGTATAGTTCTATTTAGTTTAAAAGGTATATTAGATATGAAACTTTAGACTTACAGGAAGAAGGTAGATAATGGAATATTTTCTTTAACTTTTTGAATACAAAGAGACTGGATATTGTGACTGTAATTCCTGCTTGAGAGCTGTTCTGTTGTAATTTTGCTATATAGAATTTGAAACCTTCCTTTTTGATTAGACAGAAAATAGGAAATGTGGTGGAAATGTCTTCTGTATGATGTAAATAAAGATAACTGTTTTGGCCTATGTGGAGTGCCATAGAAGTGGGTGGAAGATCAGAGGACAGGCAGGTAGAAGGAGTGTGGAGTTAGGCAGTCACCATCCAACCCCCTAGAAGAAGAGACATGTGAAGAATTCAGGTGAGTCACGAGCCAGGCCACATGGCAAGTAGATTATAGAAATGGGTTAAATTAAGATGAAAGAGCTAGCAAGTAATGTGCATGAGACATGGGCCAAACAGTATATATAAGCTAATATAAGTGTCTGATTCATTTCTTTGGGGGGAAAAAAGCTGCCACGGGCCAGATCCGAACCTCCAGTCCAAATGGGCCCTGGAAAACTTTATACAACAGGATTGTATTTCTCATGTCTTCTCTCAACACAGGGTCTCCATGGTCTCTAACTTTGCACTAGACATGGATCTGAGTTTCAAAGGCATCTGTCTGTCTGTCTATGATGAAGCAGTTTGCCCTGGAGCTGGGGCCAGGCTGTAGGAGGTCCCTTTTGCTAGGATTTGCTGAGAAAGGACCCAGCCATTGTTGTCTAGGGCCAGTCACCCAGCCATGAGCCTGAGATATGGACCCAGGGTGTAAACATGGCTCCTGGAGAGGAATTCTCTGAGAGACAGCCCCAGTTCTCTCTGGATACCTCAAGCTTATTTTTTAAAACATGAAAATAACAGCTTTTCATTTTCGTTTTAATTATATCAGAGTTTCAATAGTTTTCAGTTTACACATCTTTAGGTCTCTTTTTTTATATTTTGATTTTATTATTCATCATGAATACTGCTCCATTTTTTTCTAATATACTATATTTAAGGACTTCTTCCATCTTTATCTAACTTAAATTGTTTCAAGTACTAGTTCTAAGTTACAAATGTATGTCTTGCATTTTTTTATTTATTGAAAAGGGTTTTTTTTTAAAAAATTTACATACCTACTACAGTTCCCCTTCCCTCCCCTTCTCCTCCTAGCCCCCAACTTCTCCACCCCCTATCCTTCATCCACTTCTTAGAGTGAGTAAGGACTCTCACAGGGAATCAATGAAGTCTGCTTGTCTTGTATTTTTTTAAAGGGAAGGTGAAAGAAATAAATCACAGTATGAATAAAAGTTGTTAGATTATTATTAGATTTCAGTGAAGAGTTTAAGAAAATGTTCTAACATTTTTTTTTTCTCAAGGCTAAGCTGCATTTTATTTTATTTTGTTTTTTCAACCTTGTTAGGCATGTTGTGTTCCCGGGCCAGCTGGCCAATTCCCTCAAATATCAACAGGGTATTCATCAAGTTAATTGAATTCTGAAACTACATCAAGTTCACAAGTTAATGCTGACTCATCAGATAAGGATTCAGTCTATCAATGTGCTGCTAATTCTTAGTTCAATCACAGAGGAAGTCTAGGCTTCACTTGTTTCTCATTGACTGACACACAGAATTTCAGGAAATATTCTTGAGATATATGATAATACTTATTTATTGTAAGTAATACAATCAAAAAAATGTTCAAATTGCAGACGTGTGTGAGGCAGTTTCTATGCTCTCTCTAGCACCTTAATGTGTTTGTCAATCAGGAGCTTCTCAGGTGATGCCATTTAAGGGTCTTGTATATGGTCAGATGCAATGTGCATGGTGCATTCAGTCTTTGGACAGCTATGTTTGTGGTTAGTCTAAACTAACTCTCCTTTTTTACAATTTATTTTTTTTCTAAAAGTCAATTAGTTGGTCTGAATATTTCAGCTTTCTAATTATGTGACAGGTTCTCTGTAAAATAACTCCATCTTGAAAATCTGATGTGTTCTGCAAAAAGTCACTCAGTACCATGAAAGAAGATATATCTAAAATTAACTTATTGCTAATAATAAAAGATATTGTCAGTGTTGAGAACCTTTGAAGGTTTTATGATTTCACATGAGAAACTAAATAGTGCACAGAAACAAGTACATATATTGTGCTCCAAAAATAAATGCTAAGATTTGAGGCCCCTATCCAGACCAATTTCTAGCCCCTGTCTAGATCAATTTCTCCTTCCTTAAATATAAAAGAAAAGAGTTCTAGGTGAGCCTTTAATGTTGAAAATGGGAGGATAATGGGAAAAATTAATTCTAATTTATTCCTCCTTCCTGTCAGCTTAAGAAATGCATAGTTTGTCTTGTTGACCTCACTCTGAGATGCTAACGATGAACAATATTTTAAATTTGCTGATTATTTTTATATCTAGAATTATCTGGGAAACATTAATAAACAGTTAATAATTTGCCAATTATTTGGCAAAATAAGTTAAGGATTTTGTATATTTTACTTACATATGTACTTGAATAAATTGTACATAAATTTTTAAAATAATTTTTCTATTGAATAGAAGTAGTTCTCATGAAGCCAAACTATAATATTTATGAAAAACATATCATAAATTGTCTTTATATTACTCAGTGCAATAAAAATTCCAACTTAATGTGTTAGATATTTTTTAAAATATATTTTTATTACTTATTAACATCTCTCAGTAGTTTATAATTTAAGTAACAGATAATGTTTTTTGTGACCTTATTCCTAAATACAAAATAAAAAGTAGAACTGATTCAGAAAAAAATTAAAGGAGAAACTATGCAAGAAAAATGTGTACTTTTTAGAGGTTACATAAAATTGGCTATTTTTACAAATGCGTCACATATTCTACGAAGAAACTGATACATTATGGAGGAGATTACAAGTTACTGTTTCTTAATCATTTTATTATTTGCATAACTAAAACTTTTGTTAAAATATTTGTCAAAATATACACTCTAATTTCTATATAACTACATAATTAGGTGGTTGAAATTCTATTTTTAATGCAAATAATAAAATTTAATATAGATTGACATTACAACTGATTTCTTTCTTTAAAAAGGAAGAAAAAACTAAATAAGTATCAAAGAATGTATATAGAGGGAACATTATGCCAAAAATTTGTAATTTTAATACTACAGAGCTAGAGAGATAAGTCCAGAAAATTAAAGCCTGTCTCAGCTACAGAGTGACTTTAAGTCAGCCTAGAATACATGATAATGTTTTAAAAATGAAAGTCAAATTAAAATAAACATATACACAAATAGGTATAATGTAAGACATACATACATCCTCCAAACAGTTTTATGTGGTTACAATTATCCTGTTATAAAATAGGTTTTATTGTTTATTTATTTGTTTTGTTTATTGTTTCTACATTTTAGGGTTTATTCTAGTTTTTTTCTTTTTTAATTATGTATCAAGTCATATTTTTTATTCATGTATCCCCTTGTTGAATCTCCCTTTCCCCTCCCAGTCACTCTTTCAATTCCCCATATATTTATCTCCTCCCCAGCAAGGGCAGGAACTAAAAATTGAAACAGAAGCAGTGAAAGAGGCACAAAATGAGGCAGAGGAAGAAATAGAATATCTGAAGAAAAGAGCTAGAACTACCGATACAAGCATAACCAACAGAATCCAAGAGATGGAAGAGAGAATTTCTAGAATGGATGACTCAGTAGCTGAAATAGATACATCAGTCAAAGAAAATACTAAAATAAAGAAAGCCATAACACAAAATATTCAGGAAATTTGGGACACCAAAAAACAATTTTAAAAAGAACTAAATCAATTGATTCTCACCATGTTAGCTGGCCTTGAAAATTATCCCTGTTGATTTTTGGTTTTATATTTTTTATAGCTTCTAGTACCTGATGCTGATGTAACACTGAATGGTGGGGTCAATTTTTTTCATGTAAGACCTCTGGCAATTAATGCTGGGTCAATTACAGAGGATAGGAAAGGAAGACATGGCAACTTTCTCTTTTTTCTGCTGATTCGTTCACTCTGAAAATAGCCTGCCCTACAGCACTGATAACAAGAGAACGATCATTTTGTCCATGAAAAGTCTGTGCACTATGAAACATATGAAGGCTATTCACCAAGAGATAATGATAACTTTCAGGAGTTTGAGACAGTAACCTTAAAAAGAGTTTGTATGTTTGCATCTCTGGTTTATATCTAAATACAATCTTATTAGAAACCCTGAGTCAGAAACCATTCAGGTTTCTCCTAAATTTATTTTCCCCATTGTGAATAATAATTGCCTTTTTAAACCATCAAATATTTAAATACAGTCTGATATTAACACATAAATTCATTTAAATTATTAATATCTAAGAATATTCATAAATTTAAAACAAACTTTTACCATTCTTTTGTCTAAAAGTAACCATAAAATATTTGATTCTGTATATAACAGAAGACTACTTATTTTAAATCTGTGTGACAAAATAGCTGGTAGAAGAAATATACAAGAAACTTACTTTTTTACTGGTTGTGGTCTCAGCAAATTATGATGCAAGCTTGGAGAAGCATGTCTAGACAGAATAATATCAATTCACATTTTAGAAGTAGTGGAGGGGAGAGTCTGTGGTACAATATAGTAATAAGAACTGAAAAGGATGACCCTTTACCTCCATTAATTTTATACCTCTTTTTAAAATTATGTTTAATTTTATTTTGTATTGATATGACAAATGTTTTATCAGTAAGCTATCTTTATAGCTAATGTTTTACTAAATGTTTTGGGGAGTTAATTATTCTATATAGCTTCCAGTAGTTTTGAACCCATTATGTAAGCCCTAGCTTGTCTTGATTTCAAGTTCTCTCTGCCTTAGTTTCTTACATTCTAAAGTTACAGTTTTGTAGCACTATGCCTTGCTCAAAATAGTTTCTTAAAATAAAACATAATATCTTGGTAATTGTTAGTAGTCTCAGGATTGTATTCTACTTGACCTTGCTTTCTCAAATATTCCACTAGTTTTTTGTTTTTTTTTTTTTTTTTTCATACCTGGAATGTGCTCACAATTAGATTTCTTCTATTCTTCTGTTAGCACTGGCTAGGCTCAGCATTCAACACAAGATCATTAACATGCTTAATGATAATCTGTACCTCCACCAAATCCCTGAATATTTTGCATAGTCATTTAAAAAAGATATAATGGATACTCATTCATTTTTTTGAATACTCATATGTCTGTGATCATAACATATTGTATGCCTACATTAGTTACCTGTCATATAGAGACCAGTCATGCATACATTTGCTATGGAGGTCACATACAATGACCTTGATTTCAAGCAGTTTGGAAAAACAAACAGAGAGTTTGTTTAGGCCTCTGTAGCAAAATTGACCCTTAAACTACTATTTCTTTTTTTTTTTTTTTAACTTTCAACATTTCTTTTCCTATCTATCTATCTATCTATCTATCTATCTATCTATCTATCTATCTATCTAATCCATATACGCCTTTGTTCAAGCTATCTTCCCCTCCTGCCCCTCCCAGTCACTCACATTTCTCTCTATCAGTTCATCTCCTCCCCAGTAAGGTCAGGAGGGTTAGGGTTAGATCAACGTGCACCTCAGGCAGATCTGCTTTTCTTACCCATACATCAAAACTGAGTCAGGTGTTTCTCTGGAGAGAATTGCTCTAAGGTGCCTGTCCAAGGTATTACAGGTCTCAGGCTGTTAAGTGGTTATGGTTTGCAGTTTAGGCATGCTTAGATTTTTTTGTTTAAAGTCAATGAATGAGGGAGTACATCCCCTGTTTATCTTTTTGAGTTTGTGAGACATCCTTCAGGAGGATTTTCTCCAAATCCACTCATTTGACTACAAATTTTAAGATACCCCCCCTTTTTTTTTTTTTTTCTAACTGATGAGTAGTATTCCATTGTGTAAATATATCAGAGTTTGGTAAACCGTTTTTCAGTTGAAGGGCATCTAGATTCTTTCCTGGTTATTGCTATTATGAATAATGTTGTTATGAACATAGATGAGCTAATACCTTTGAAGTGTGGATGTGTATATTTAGGGTATATATATTCCTAGTAGTGGTATTGCTGGGTTTTTGGGAGATTGATTCATAATTTTCTAAGAAATTGGCACACTGCAATCCAGAGTGGCTGAACAAGTTTACACACCCACCAAAACAGAGGGGTGTTCCTCTTGTTCTACACCCTCTCCAGTATAGGCTCTCATCTATGTCTTTTATCTTAGCCAATCTGACAGGTGCAAGGTGGTATCAGAAAGTTGTTTTGATTTGCAGTTCTCTGATGGCTAAAGATGATGAGCACTTTTTCAAGAGCTCTTCAGCCATTTGCAATTCTTCTGCTGAGAATTTCACTTTTAGTTCTGAGCCCCAATTTTTGATTGGTTTATTCAAGACTTTGGGCTCTAGTTTTTTGAGTTCTCTATATATTTTAAAGATCAATCCTCTGTCAGAGAATTGGTGAAAATCTTTTCTCAAGCTGTACGCTGTCATTTTGTCTTATTGAGTGTGTTTTGGCTTTACAGAGGCTTCTCAGTTTCAAGAGGTACCACTTATTGAATGTTGTTCTTAGTGTCTATTCCACTGGTGTTATATTTAGGAATTGGTCACCTGCGTCAAAGCATAAAGAGTATTTTCTACTTTCTTTTCTTTCAGGTTGAGTTTGGCTGGGTTTATGTTGAGGTCTTTAATCCACTAGAATTTGAGTTTTGTGCAGGGTGATAGGCTTGGATCTATTTGTATTTTTCTGTCCACTAACATCCAGCTATTCCAACAACATTTGTTAAAGATACTATCTTTTTTCCAGTGAATATTTTGGGCCTCTTGGTCAAAGATCAGGTGATCATAGAGTTTTGGGTTTATGTTGGGATCTTCAGTTTGACTCCATTGATCCACAAGTCTGTTTCCATGCCAGTACCAAGTTGTTTTTAATACTGTAGTTCTATAGTATAATTTGGAGTCAGGGATGGTGATGCCTACTGAGGCTCTTTTGTTGGACAAAATTGTTTTGGCAATCCAGGCTTTCCTGTTATTCCAAGTGAAATGGAGTATTTTTCTTAAAAGGTCTGTAAAAACATTGTGTTGGGATTTTGATGGGCAGTGCATGAATCTGTAGATTACTTTTGGTAGAATTGCCATTTTTACTATGTTGATCCTACCTATCCAGGATCATGGGAGGTCTTTCCATTTTCTGATATCCTCTTCAAATTCTTTCTTCAGTGATTTAAAGTTTTTGTCAAATATATCTGTTACTTCTTTGGTTATAGTTACTCAAAGATATTTAATGATATTTGCAAGTATTATAAAGGGTGATGTTTCATTTATTTCTTTTTCAGCCCTTTTACATTTAGTGTATAGGAGGGCAACTGATTTCTTTGAGTTAAGCTTGTATCCTACTACCTTGCTGAAGATGTTTATTGACTGTAGAAGTTCCCTGGTACAATTTTGTGGATCACTTATGTGTACAATCTTATAATTCGCAAATAGAGACAGTTTCACTTCTTCTTTTCAAATTTATATCCCTTTAATCTTTTATTAATTCTCTTACTGCTTTAGCTAAAACTTCAAGATCTATATTGAATAGATAAGGGGAGAAAGGAGATCTTTGTCTAATTCCTGATTTTAGTGGGTTTGCTTTTTTTTTCTCCACTAAATTTGATGTTGGCTGTCATCTTCTTGTAAATCATATTTATTATATTTAGATATTTTCCCTGTATTTCTATCTCTACAGGACCATTATCATAAAGAAGTGTTGGATTTTCTCAAAGGATTTTTCAGTGTCTAAGTATATAATAATGTTTTTTCTTTCAATTTGTTTATATGATGGATGACATTTACAGTTTTTCATATGTTGAACCATTCCTGCATTTCTAGAATTGATTACGGTGGATGATATTTTTTAATATGTTATTGTATATGGTTCACCAGAATTTTGTTGGTAATTTTAGCATCAATATTCATGGGGGACATTGGTCTGTAATTCTCCTTCTTTGTTGCATCTTTGAGTGGCTTGTGTATTAGGGTAATTGTGGCATCATAAGAAGAGTTTGACAATACTACTTCAGTTACCACTGTGTGAAACATTTTGAGGAGTGTTCCTAAAGGCTCATTTTTAAATGTCTGGTAGAACTATGAACTGAAACCACCTGGTCCTTGGCTTTTTTATTTAGGAGACTTAATGACAACTTCAATTTTCTTCAGGGTTATAAGTCTTTTTAGGTTTTTAATCTGATCTTCATTTAATTTTAATAAATGGTGCCTGTCCAGAAAGCTGTCTATTTCTTCTAGGTTTTTCATTTTGTGGAATATAGATTTTTCAAAGTATGACCAGATAAATCTCGGGATATCATGAGGGGTCTTTTTTTATGTTCCCCTTTTCATTTCTGATTTTGTTGATTGGATACTCAGCTTTTTGGTTAGTTTGGAGAAGGGTTAATTTATCTTGTTGACTTTCTCAAAGAACCAACTGTTGAGTTGTTAATTCTTTCTATTGTTCTTTTTGTTTCAATTGTATTGATTTCAGCTCTAAGTTTAATTATTTCCTGCCATCTACTCCTTCTAGGTGTGCTTACTTCTAAATATTCAAAGGCTTTCATCTATGCTGATAGTTCTCTAGTGTGGGGTTTCTCCAGGTTTTTTCATATAGGCATCTATTGCTATGAATTTTCCTCTCATGATTGCCCTAATTGTGTCCCACAAGTTTGGGTACATTGTGGATTCATTTTCGTTGAGTTCTATGAAGTCTTGCATTTCTCTCTTAATTTCTTTCTTGATCCAGAGGTGGTTCAGTTGAGTGATGATTGGTCTGATATGATACAGGTGATTGTTACCATTTTTTTGGTATCTATTGACATTTGCTTTATGACTAATTATGTGCTCAATTTTAGAGAAAGAACCATGTTTTGCTCAGAAATATGTATATATCCTTTGTGTTTGGGTGTAAGCTTTTGTAAATATCTATTAAATCTATTTGCATCATAACCTCTGTTAGACCCCTAATTTTTTTGTTGAGTCTTTGTTTCGTTGACATAACCAAGGATGAAAGTGGGGTATTGAAGTCTCCCACTATTAGGCTGTGAGAGTTGATGTGGAATTTGAGCTTTAGTATTGTTTCTTTTATATAGATAAGTGCCCTAATATTAGGGGCATAAATATTCAGGATTGAAATATCATCTTAATCAATATTTTTCTGAGATAAATAATATCCATCCTGTTCTCTTTTAATTCATTTTAGTTTGAAGTCTACTTTGTTCAACATTAGAATGGTAACCCAGCTTGTATCTTAGGGCCATTTGCTTGGGAAATCTTTTCCCAACACTTTACTCTCAGCCTGTTTATGTCTTTAATGTTGAGGTGTGTTTCTTGTATGCAGAAGTATGCCTTCTGTTTTTGTATCCATTGTGTTAATGTGTGTCTTTTTATAAGTGAATTGAGTCCACTGATATTAAGGGATGTTAGTGACCACTAATTGATATCTCCTGTTATTTTTGTTGGTGGGTTATATGTATCTCCTTTCTCTGGGTTTTTCTTCTGTGGTGCTCTTGATTATTTGTGGTTTCATGGGTATATCTGGGATCCTTACATTAGAGTTTTCTCTCTAGTGCTTTCTGAAGGGCCAGATTTGTAGATAGGTAGTGTTTAAATCTGACTTTGTCATGAAATATCTTGTTTACTCCAAGTATAGTGGCTGTTAGTTTTGCCGGGTACAGTAGTTTATGATGGCTGAATTGTTCTTTCAGTTTCTATATGATGTGTGACCAATACCTTTTTGCTTTTATTGTTTCCATTGAATACTCAGGTGTTCTGATTGGTCTGCCTTTATATGTATGTTAGCCCTTTAGTTTTGAAGCTCTTGAATTTTTTTCTTTGTTCCGTAAATTTTGTGGCTTGATTGCTAAGTGTCCAGCAAACATGTGTCCCCCCAGGTTTTGGGGGGTCTAATCTATTTGGTGATTTGTAAGCTTCTTGTATCTTTACAGGCATCTCTTTTAAGTTGGGAAAGTTTTCTTCTTTGATTTAATTGAATACATTATCTGTGCCTTTGAGCTTGAGTTCTCCTTCTTCTATTCCTATTATTCTCAGGTTCATCTTTTCATGATGTTCCAAATTTCCTGAGTGATTTGTGTTATGGGTTTTTTGGTTTTAGTGTTTTCTTTGGCTGATGTATCTATTTCTGCTGTTGAGTCTTCCACTCCAGAGATTCTCTCCTCCATCTCTTGGATTCTGTTGGTTATGCCTTTATCTGTAGTTCCAGTTCTTTTCTTCAGGATTTCTATTTTCACCTTTGCCTCATTTTGTGCCACTTTTATTGCTTGTATTTCAGTTTTTAGTATCTGGAATGTTTATTTCATTTTTTGGTTTTGTTTTTCTTGGTTTTCTTTTTAAGATTTGTTCATCTCTTTCAGTATTTTTTGTTTGTATTTTCCTCTATTTCTTTAAGAAAATTTTTCATATTCTCTTTGTAGGCTTCAGTGATCATCATAAAATTGTTTTTGCAGTTGTTTCTTCTGATTCCTCTTCATTTTTCTGTTCAGGCCTCTTAGTTGAAGAACCATTAGTTTCTTCTGGTGTTGCCTTGTTGTTCTTTATATTACTATATGCATTCTTTCACTGCTATCTGCCCATGGCTTCAGTGGTTCACAATTAGTCAGTTCCTAGTCAGTTGTGGCTAGAGGACTTGTGTGTCTCCTGTCTGCTCAGAGCAAGGTTTCTGTTTGATCTTTGACTATGCTCTGGACAGGGGACTGCATTTCCAAGGCCCTCAGTCCTTGTCTGAAAATGCAGTTCACCCTGTAGATGGGACCCAGCCAAGCAGTGCCTATAGCCTTCTGCTAGGACGAATCTGAGAACAGACCTTTGAGTGTGAGCCTGATCCAGCAAAGGCATTCTCCGGACTGTGGCCCAGGGTGTGGGAATCACTCATCATTGACTTCGCTCCTGATGGGAATGGAGTTTCAAAGTCTTCATTCTTGTCTGATGATGCAATTCTCCCTGGACATGGGGCCCAGTCGAGCAGGGCCTAGGGCCTTCTTGGACTCTGCTCTGGAGAGGAACTGAGTTTCAAAGTCCTTTGTCCTTGTCTGGCAACACAATTTGCCCTGCTACTATTTCTTAATAATGATGACATGGATAGTAGCACTGAATTCAAGAATCTATTGAAAATTATTGCTTTCATCTCTTTGAGCAAATTTAGAAATTATAAAAAAGATAGAAACAAAATGAATAAAAAAACACAACAGAGTATGTATAATATTCCTCTTCATAGAAGAGGAAGCAAATACACATAAACAGTCAAAATTAATTTTACCTGTCAATTAGACTACTTAAGAGTAGTCAGAGACACTTTGTTTCTCTAAGCATCTTTGAGGACTTTCATTATTTACTTAGCATCTCAATCATTTACCATGTAGAAAAAGGCTAGCTATTCAAATTGTGAAGAGACTACAAGAATAGTTAGGCAAGTGGGCAGGAAGATCAAATGACTTCCTTTTTTTTTTTCTTCATAATTGGGGATGGATTTATTGGATGGGTTTATTATCTTCTTTTTTCTTTTTTCTTTTTTTTCCTTCTTTATTTTGTATTTATCAAAAAAATAGTAAAAAGAATTTAAAATACGGAAGAGTTAACAATAACTATACAGAGGATAAGAATCATAAGCATGGCTTATCAAGGGTGGAAATGCAAATAAGATGGCTACACATATATTTGCTTTGTGTTCAGCTTTCCCTCTGAATTTTTTTTTCCATCCCTGTACATCCTTATTCAAGGTCCCTTCCCCCTCCCACCACATCTGGTCATTTTTCTTCTCTGCAACTCCCCATCCCCTCCCTGGGCAGGGAGCAGACAGTCCTATGGTCCCACTGACCCAATAATGCTTGGATCAGTCTTCACTCCTGGCCAAATCCAGTTTTGTCCCCCCTCCCTCAAGAGTGAGTCAGGTGTTCCTATAGTTG
>PVIH01011167.1:0-70761 GCA_004025045.1 Sigmodon hispidus | reverse complement strand
ATATACCCTAAAGAGGCACATTCACACTCCAAAGGTATTAGCTCAACTATGTTCATAGCAGCATTATTTGTAATAGCAAGAACCTGGAAACAACCTAGATGTCCCTCAACTGAAGAATGGATTAACAAACTGTGGTACATCTACACAATGGAATACTACGCAGCAGTAAGAAAAAATGATATCCTAAAATTCACAGGCAGAGGCTGATTTTAAATGTTATTATATACTGCTAAATATGGCAGGGACCATGGTAAATGGGAGGGCTTGAGACTTAAAACAGTCTAAACTGGTGTTCCATGAACTTATTTAGCTCCCTGATCCTATCTTCTGGGTGTCCAAAATGAAGATAATAGACACTGAGTGTGATTATACACACGAAGCTCTTGGAATGTACTATCTAATGGTAAGTAAAGCAAGATTAAGTAAATTCTGTCTTTCATAAAAAAGGTAATAATTTTTTTTTCATATTAGCACCATGAAAATAGCTGAATATGGCAGTTCATGCTTGTCCTAGCCCTTGACAGAAGACGTTTCTCAAATTTAGGTCAGCTGACCTACAAAAAAAACGAGGCCTGTCTGGCCTGTATAGTAAGACTCTTTCACAAACCAAAGGCCACATTATGTTAACTGTAGGAGTCCAGAGCATAAAAGACCTCTGTTCTCTGTCACAAACAAATTCTAGTCTTTAATTGTTTTATTTCTAAAAATATGTGGTAATGAAGATTCTCATTATGGAACTAGAAAGTGGACCATGATACAGGAGAAGGAGCTTTTTAAAAGAGCTTGGAAGAAAATATGATACAGTCAGGGCAACATGGAAGGGAAAATGAGACAATTGAGGTGAAAGATTGTGAATGCTGGAAACAGTATAGTAGAAAAATAGAGTAGGTTACAAAGAATAACAAAAGGATGCAAGAGGATGTCTGAAGAACTGGATATGAACTGTAACCTAAGGTCAAGAATTTCAATATTTTCATGACTAAAATAAAATTAAAACATACCCATAAGCATATTACATAGTGTACAATTATTATGCATATATACTCAAAACATAACTTCAAACAAATGTTACTAGAGGACAAACAGACATAGCAATACATATGTTAGCATCATGCTTTCATGAACATGAAATCTATTGAGCCTTTGGAGGTTATTTTGTGAATTATTAGCAAACATGAGATCACCACAGGGGCTCACTGTATATAATTTTAGGAATCATTTTATATTAGGAAGACTTGTCAGTGGTAGTCAGACATTTTTCTCATGGATTTAAAGTCAATTTAAGTAGGAGTTAATTTTGATTCTAAAGCTGGTTTGAAAGAATAATCATTTTCCTTTACCTATGACAGAACAAAAAGACCAAAAGCCTTGGAAAAGCATTCAGCTTTGCTGTTACATTACATCAATGTACATTAGGCCACAGGAGTAATAGTAATAATAAAGAAAAGAATTAAGAAACCATTTTAGGAAATTGAGGTCAACAAGAAAACTCATTGTAAAAACACATTAAGAGCTAAACAATTTCTATGAAGTGTGTTGGGAGAACAAATATATATTTAACAAATAAGGGATTGGAAGAGGTTAGGAATAGCAGAGATTCCAGTAGGCAGTGGAGTGTGAGAAACTCAAAGCACTTGAACTATGTTAGAAAATTGAAGACATGAACAATTCAAGAGTTAGGCAACAAGACCATGGTGAGCACTTTTGGTTTTTTGTTTGTTTTTTGCTTTATTCCCATTAGGCAACAAGACAATGGAGTTTTTTTTGTTGTTTTTTTTGTTGTTGTTGTTGTTTTTGTTTTTTTTTTCTTTCTGGTTTTCCCCCAGACGGACACATGTTCAGTAAATATTTTCCAATAGTTAAATAAACAAATTCTTTGATTATCTTATCTAATACTTATTAGTGTGGCCAATATATTTTTATTCTCTGAGTTATACTTTGAGATACAAGATATGTATAACAGCAGGCTAACTCCATTCTGAGATACAGCCCTTCCCAAGAATGTTTATAAAACAAATTTAAATCAGTTAATAGAGTCCCCTCTTCAACTACTTCTATAGCACTCTCAAACTCCATTAGCCATCTTCTAATTCCTCCACACAAAGATCACATCAGGCCAGACCTTAGGTTGTAGGCAGTCCTAAACAAAGTCAACTTCCTTTGCCCTTTTCTCATCACAGGTACCTAATTTCTATACAATCTGCTTCTGGATTCAACTTCATGTTTTACCTTACAGTCTCCTCTATTGTCTGTGATGTCTCCAGAGCCCTGGGTTCTGTTTATAATGAACTTCTACCTCATTTCCAAGGCCATTTTCAATGAGTGAATTAAATGAGCCCAAGGCATATTTCTCAACTCAAACATAGAGAATGATTTAAATTTTTATGAAGAAATGAAGAAAGTCATGGACTTTTCACCTATGCCATTATCCACAGTATTATATTGGGTTATTTGGAATTTAATTTGATACAATTTTTTATAGAACACTGGTAAAATCTAAAGCATTATAGGAATATTTAATTTAGGTTATGATTAAGGAAAAATACCTAAAACCATATACTAGGTAGCCTAATACCTATAAAATAGTGATATATTAAAGATACTAGGTATATAAAATATACATTATAAGATATGTATTGTAGAATGTTCAAAGAAAAACATCAAATGTATAATTTTAAACTTTAACTAAGTATATATTTTAGTATTAATATAACAGTCTAAATAATAGTGAATTGAACAAGGTGAGTTTGTGGATGTTCTGAAGGTTTCATTTTTAAATTTAAAAATTATTCAAAATTAGAGAAGGTAAGTTTTATAATGAAGTTAAAAAAATGTTATTTTGGTTTCACATCTTTTGTAAATAGAATGTATAAGTACAAGTTTATTTTTCTTCCTTTTTGATTATAATAACCAAAGCAATTTATCTTTCATAAGCATTTTCTCTATGTTTCTTCTGTGAACATATATTATTTTGTAAAAAGCAAAACATTATAAAGCTAGCTTTAGGTGTGACACCACAGCATATTTTCATATTGAACTATTTTCAATGTTCCATACCACATGCATTATAAAATTATAAAAATTCATTTTGGACCTTAGTATTATCTCAGATTATTTGTTATGTTGAGCTACCACAGATTTCCAAGTCTATGTATGAGGCATCACTTAGTGACAGAGTTGGTTTTAGACAAATATTTTAACAGTCTAAAATTGTACTCGTGAGTTAATAATCACATAAAGATATTTAATTTTTCATTATATATTATTCAAAATATTAAAATAGAAATGAATTTAATATACTGAGCAAATCTTAATTCTTTTTTCAGAGATTTGACCAGTTGCGTTCTTTCTCTGCAATAACAAATTTTGTGGCAGAAGAATCACCACATTAATTGGAAGTAATTTCACTGCAGGTTCTCTTCATAATAAGTTTAAAAGCATTAGCATTATAAAAAAAAAAAACCCGTTTCTAATTATAATTCTTCCAGGGACCTCTAATCAGAAAATTAGTTGGACAATTTTCAATTTCATTTCATAATTCTATCCAAAAGACTTATATTTCTATTGTTTTCTTAGATAAAGAAACTGTCTAGAATATCTGAATTAGATAATAAATGCTAAAATCACTTCTTAAACAAACCACATTTGAAAAGAAATGATCTGTCTCTTCCGTAACTTTCAGGGCTTAATGGAAGAGGTTCTGTGAGTGAACTGGAAAGGTTCATAAACTGAAGGTGGCACTCAGAATGCTGTGCATGTACTTTATGATCTGCATTTGCAAAGCTCTCTGAGCTCCTCAGGCTAACAGTGCTAGTTTACTTTATTTTATTTAAGATAAAGTAGATTTTACTATCATGTCTGGCCCCAAATTCCACCTCAAGCTATCTTTTTCATCATTGTCTGAAGCAATGGTGTTACATGCATGTATCACAATGCTCAGCTATACAATAATGATTGCCAAAAAAGATAAAAAAATCATTATTTCATACCTACCAAAATTACACATACTTATATATAAACATTTGTGTATATATTTCAGTGAAATTTTGTAATTTGATGTGAGAATACTTCCCTACATATTCTAGACTATCTAACAAAAAGTTCCAAAAACTAAGTATGGCAAACCTTTCAAGTTATTGATCAAGGGAGTCCCAGGGACTTCAAAAACAATATAAGCTGGGGATGGAGAGATGGCTCAGTGGTTAAGAGCACCTTCTGCTCTTCCAGAGGACCCGGGTTCGATTCCCAGCACCCACATGGCAGCTAACAACTGTCTGTAGTTCCAGTTCCAGGCAAACACCAAGGCAAATAAATAAATAAAGTTTTAAAAACACAATATAAGCTATTGTTATTGTAATTTTTTGCCTCCTAGATGCTGAAGAAATGTCTAAATTTCTAAGACATCAAATGCTTTAAATACAGTACTAACTGGATTTGAGCTAGAACTGACCAGACAGCCTCCTTTTGGAAGACTAGTCTTCATAGTACTAGAAGGAATTTTGCAAGCTAAGGGAAGAAAACAAACAACACACCTACTTATCTGTGATGCCGATGAGTCATAATAGCCAACACTGTGGTAAAATATTCCTTAAAGTTGAATAGTGGCACAGCTGTCGAGTTAGATTCAAGGCTTGATTGACAGGATGGAAACCAATCCTACTACTATAAAACTAGTTCAATTCATATGGCTGGGGAAGTTATGGAACTTAAAGGAGAATCTTCTATGGCTACTTTTCTAAACGAATGTGATTTCTAATTTCAGTCTAAATATGTTATACATACAGGTAAATGTAGAATCTCATTCTCATCAATGAAACTTGTTTTTACAACGGAGTGTAAACATTGCAGAAACCTACACATAGTCAAAATATAGAAAATAAGTGATCTTGGGATACCCAGTCCCAGTTAGTATATTTGCAATATAACTCTGTAGGTGAAAGTTTCTGTCCCACAAGCCACTCCCAACTAACCATACAAAAGCTTAATGTTAGCTATTGACAATAGCTCATGCTTGATACTAGCTAGCCCTTACAACTTAAATAACTCATATTTCTTATTTATGTTTTGTCATGTGGCTTGGTACCTTTTCTGAGTACCGCTTGCCTGTCGCTTCTCTCTGTATCATCTCACTACTCCTTTACTTTACTCTTCTACTTCCCAGCATTTTCTGTTTTGCTTTCCCCCTAACCTTTTCCTGCTCCAGCTATTGGCCAGTCAGCTTCTTTATTAAGCCAATAACAGTGACATATATTTACAGAGTGTAAAGGAATATTCCATACAACTTCTACATGTAACACTTACACACATCATGGAAGATAGAACAAGAAGATTATATCAGAGGAGCAGAAACTCTCCTGTGAGTTTGTGCCTTCTATCTACAACAGAGAAGGTAGACCTATGACAAGTTGGCTATCTAAACAAGACCTTAATTATATAACCAGTCTACATTCCTTTCAGATTCAACTCCATACTTTATTTTTATTATGCTCCACGATAACTTACCTTCTGATGGTTTATACTAAAAATGTAAAAAGTATTATTTTCAAAGCCTCTATTAATCCTTAGTACCAAATTCCTGGAATCTTAACAATTAGTATCTGATTATTTCTATGATAAATATCATGCAGATACAGTTTATGAAACATAGAGTTTTTCTGGAGAAAAGTGCTCAAAGTTTATAAATTAAAATTTTCTTTTGTTCTTTCTTTGTTTAGATATTAGGGGAATATCTGAAAAAATTTTAAATTGTTCTGAATTGTATAGGAGTAAATTTATTTCTTATTTGCTATCAAAAATCTTCTTAAACTTTTTCCATTTCAAAACCATGTAAAAATATAACAAGAAAATTTTATTAAGTATAAATAAAGAAGTTGTATGTGTAAATGAGATGATCCTTTGGCACTAAATATGTACTATTTTATCTAATCATTTTTTCTTTGAAAATAAATTCAATTCAAACAATAAATTTAAAATATTGATATTTAACATTTTCCATTTAGGGGACAAAGACTTTTTAATGCTCAACTGTACAGATGTGGATTTCTCACAGCACTTCTTTTACTGGTACACTATTATTGAATCTGAAGGTACTTGTGTTAATAATGAACACTCTATTCTGTTTAACTACAAAAAATGTTGAAAATGTTTCAAATTATTGTTGTTGGGCAATGACTAATAATAGTTTGAAGTGAGCAACTCCAGGTATTGTAAAAGCAATTAGCACCTTATTTCTCCTCTTAGACAACTTAAAATGATGAATATTTCTCCTGTTACAGAAGAAAGTGAGCTCTATTACCAAATCTGCAAGAAGCAGCTGATATTTTATTTCAAAGTCACCCTTTGTTTTCACAAAGGAAAATAACCTAATGTCTTTGCTTAGTTTCAAATCATGGCAGATAATATCAGAGGGGCTATTTCTACCATTGTAGTAACTTGCAAAGCTTCACAGGCAGCTGAGTTCATTATGCTCAGGCTGTCAATCACACAGCCAGTCATTTGTATTGCTGTTGATCTCCTATTGCTATGTCTCCTCATGGACATTTCTCTTCTCTTTCATGGGGTGTTTAAACATTCAGTTCTATCTCCGTACAAATAGCATTGTAGAGGATCCTCATTAGATTTCCTTTGTCATAAAAGACAAATGAGATTGTTTTTTTTTATCACTGTCAGAGACCTGAGCTTCCAATATAATCTCAAAAAATTTTGAAACCTCTTTTTACTATTGTCAAAATACCTGTCTTTTCCTCATAAAGCATTTCATAACCCATAAATACATTATGTATTATATTACTTCTACAAACATAATTTATTGATGTGTACACACACACACACACACACACACACACACACACACACAGGATCAATTAGCCATTAAACAAAATTGGATCTTGAGCTATTCTCAATACAAAAAGTTAAACTTTATCGCTCAATAAGCAATGAAAAATAACTGATGTAATTTGCAAATTCATGTTGACTAACATTAAAGGCTAAAATACTAAACCCGTGTGTGTATGTGTGTGTGTGAGTGTGTGCACATGCTCATCATTACAAAAACAAAACAAAACAAAAAAACATGGTGCACACACCCATCAGTTTGCACTAGGAACTGATATCTTATGCTCCACCTCTCCCTTACTTGAGCTTTCAAGTTGTAATTACATATTGTTTCTACTTTCAAAATGTCCTAGACTTTTGTCTCACTATCACAAAGGCATAGGTTATAGCAGCAAAAGTTTATATATGGTTTAGAGCAACCCATAGTATAGCCTCTAATCCTCCTTGACTTGAATTCTTCTGTCCTGTAAGGGCTGGAGTGATTCACATTCTATTTGTCTTTCACTGGGAAGCAATTGCCTTTGAGATGAGCTCACATTCCTACTAAACTCTTCCAACTATATTTATTTATTTTGTAGTTCTTTAACAGCATCATGCTCAATCCTAGCTTGCTGCTGGGATAAGCTATGATCTTTGAGTCAAAAAGATACATTTTTATCACTTGTTTTACTTTTTTGTGGCTAACTTCTGTTCATCTTAGAGGATATTACATTGGGAAGACTATTCTGATCTTGTAAAATTATTGTCAAATTTGTTATATTCTCTCAGACTTCTTATGTTACATATTATTTTCTATTTCATTCTTATTATTTATTTTTTTTTATTCACCTCCATGCAATAGAAAAAGGAGGATTGACAGAATGACCCCTTGTTTCACATATATTAAAGAAAACTATGAGTGGTTTAAGATACAGTAGCAAAAATTATTTTATACCATCATGGGTCAAATTACTTGCCAAGTAAATTTAATTTTTTTGTCTAGGACTTTCCAATTTTTAGCTCTAGTTAATTAGCTAAAATGTTATCATAAACTTCCAGACACAGTTTTTTAGATTTTCCTTCATGTTTGTTTCCTCCTCTTTTCAGAGGCTGTATTTTTTTCTGTGTTTTTGAAAAAAAAAAACCCTTATTTTGGAAAGCATGTTTTATATTTTTTTCTTTATTTATTTTGTATTTATCAAAAGCAGTAAAGTGAATTTAAAATGCTGAAAAGTTAACAACAACTATAAAGAAGATAAAAATCATAAGCATGACTTATCAAGGGTGGAAATGCAGATAAGAATGCTACACATAAAGTTACTTTGTGTTCAGTTTTCCCTCTGAATTTTTTTTTCCATCCCTGTATATCCTTATTCAAGGTCCCTTCTCCCTCCCACCACATCAGATCATTTTTCTTCTCTGCAACTCCACATCCCCTCCCTGGGCAGGGAGCAGACAGTCCTAGGGTCCCACTGACTCAATAATGCTTGGATCAGTCTCCAGTCCTGGCCAAATCCAGTTTTGTCCCCCCTCCCTCAAGAGTGAGTCAGGTGTTCCTATAGTTGGAGTGGGGTCCGAAGGGTCAGTCCAGGGTGTTTCAGATCCCAAGCTGTTCAGTGGTTGTGGTTTGCTGCTTGGGCATGCTTGGCTTTTTTTCTTGTTTGTTTGTTTAGAGACCACTAATGAGTGAGTACATCCCCTGCTTATCTTTCTGAGATGGTGATACCTCGCTCAGGAGGATATTCTCCAAATCCATCCATTTGTCTGCAAATTTTAGGATATCATTTTTTCTTACTGCTGAGTAGTATTTCATTGTGTAGATGTACCACAGTTTGTTAATCCATTCTTCAGTTGAGGGACATCTAGGTTGTTTCCAGGTTCTTGCTATTATAAATAATGTTGCTATGAACATAGTTGAGCTAATGCCTTTAGAGTGTGAATGTGCCTCTTTAGGGTATACACCCATAAGTGGTATTGCTGGGTCCTTGGAGAGATTGATTCTCAATTTTCTGAGAAAACGCCATATTGCATTCCAAAGTGGCTGAACAAGCTTACACTCCCACCAGCAATGGAGGAGTGTTCCCCTTGCTCCACATCCTCTCCAACATAGGCTATCATCTGTGCCTTTTATCTTAGCCAATCTAACAGGTGTTAGGTGGTATCTCAAAGTTGTTTTGATTTGCATTTCTCTGATGGCTAAAGATGATGAGCACTTTTTCAGGTGCCTTTCAGCCATTCGTAGTTCCTCTGCCGAGAATTCCCTTTTTAGATCTGTACCCCATTTTTTGATTGGGTTATTCAAGGTTTTGGGCTCTAGATTCTTGAGCTCTGTATATATCTTAGAGATCAGTCCTCTATCACTTGTAGGGTTGGTGAAAATCTTTTTCCATTCTTTAGGCTCTCGTTTTGTCCTATTGACAGTGTCCTTGGCTTTACAGAAGCTTCTTAGCTTCAGGAGATCCCACTTATTGATTGTTGGTCTTAGTGTCTGTGCCACTGGTGTTATATTTAGGAAGTGGTCCCCTGTGCCAATTCGTAGAAGTGTATTTCCCACTTTCTTTTCTATCAAGTTCAAAGTGGCTGGGTTTAAGTTGAGGTCTTTTATCCACTTGGATTTGAGTTTTGTGCAGGGTGACAGGATTGGATCTATTTGCATTTTTCTACTCACTTCCATCCAGCTATGCCAACACCATTTGTTAAATATATTATCTTTTCTCCATTGAATATTTTGGGCCTCTTTGTCAAAGATCAGTTGTTCATAGGTTTTTGGGTTAATGTCTGGATCCTCAGTTCTATTCCATTGATCCACAATTCTGTTTTTATGCCAGTACCAGGCTGTTTTTATTACTGTAGCTCTATAGTATAGCTTGAAGTCAGGGATGGTGATACCTCCTGAGGTTCTTTTGTTTTATATTTTATAGTGGAGACCTTATATCAAGAATATTCAACTATGACCTGTCTCTAAACTGGTTCTTCTTAAGCTGCTCTTCCTTCTTTCCATGCATGAATACAGTGTAGTGCTACAGTCAATCAAAGGTTTGTGGTAACTCAGTAGTTGCTATATTGACTCAGTGAAAGTGTGCCATTTTTACCAATGTTTCTGAAAAGTAAGGCCATGTAGTTATTCTTTGTTCTCTGTTATATATTCATGTATCATGTATGGTGGTATATTGTAAATTCAATATAAATAGTCAGAAATATCAGAGGATAGAGCTACCTATAGAATCAAAACATGAAAGTCAGGGAGTGGTCACTCTTGCCTTTAATCCCAGAGTTTGGTAACCAGATATCCTTAGGATCTCCCCGAGTACAGAACCAAACAGAGCTAAGTAGTGATGACATTAACCTATAATCCTTGCTCTAGGAATGTTGAATAAGGAAGAAAAGTAGCTGGGGGGGGTAGTGGAATAAGACTATTCCTATAAGTTAAGTATTTTTTTTTCTTTTTGCCTGTGAATCAGTCTGAGGACTCATGGAGACAAAATCTACCCTGTTTGGCCTGAAGAGCTGGCTTGGTAAGAATTGACTATGTTTTGTTCTCTTTCTCTTTAATATTTTAGCTTTCCCTCAATATCTGTCTCTGGATGTTATTAGTATACTAAATAGAATTTGTGAAATATCTGGCACTCAATGTTTCCCATGACCCTATGATTAAGAGTCTCATGCTCTAATGACTGAGCTATCCAGGTAATATTCATGCCTTCTTTCTTCTCTTTTTACAGAATACCCAATTCTACAGGGTGTAGAGGAAAATAACAAAGTTCCTGTGTTTTTAAATATTGAATATGTCATTGACTCTATTGAGTTACACTGGTGCAGAGCTGGGGAAGCATGGCAAGATAAAAGAAAAAATGTCTAGAAATTTTTTTTTTTCTTATTTACAGAGAAGACTCAAGAACTGATCATCCTAATGCCCTAAAATATTTAAAATCCAGATTTAATCAAATCTACAGAAACACTGAGATTGGAATAATTAATTTTGCAAATGACATGTGGGGGAAAAGCCAGAGTTTGAGAAAACAAAGTAAGCTACTTGTAGTCCTTCTTCTCTCTATATTCCCCCAGAGCCAATCCTTCTGTCTTATCCCAGCTCTGCAGCAGGAAATGCACAGCAATCTTCTCTACCCCTTCCTCTCCCTTAACTGGCAGATCCTTCAGATATTTCCCTTTTAACTTCCTGTCTCACTGATCTGTTTTTCTAGCATCCAAATCAATCAGGCATGTTCTGCTAATCCAAAAGCTATGAGAAAACCAGGTATGCTGCCTGAAGACCTTCTCCTTTCTCTTTCTGTTCCTTCATTTCTAATCCACTTGTCTCATTGCAAGCTCTGCAGCAGAATACTCATAGCACCCTTCCCAGTTGCCCTCTCACCTCTATTCTCATCTTCTGTGGATCCCATATATCTTCCCTTCTAACCTCACATCTCCTATTCTTTATGCTTTTCCAGCCCTCTAGTTTAGCAGACATTCCCTGCTAACCCATAAGCTATGCACTGCCTTCCAGAAAACTAAGTAGAATGCCTGAAGATGTTCAGTTCTCTCTGTTTTTCCAGTTTCAGTCCCCTAGTCTTTCCCCTGTTCTGGAGTATAACATCCTCAGCAGTATGGACCTTTGCTCTCATTTTTTTTTTCTCTCGTGGATCCCACATACCTTTCCTTTCTAACCTTTCTCTTCTGACTTATTACTTTTTTTCCAGACCATAACCACAATGGGAATTCTCTGCTAACCTAAGGGCTACTACCCCAAGGGCAATAAGTAGGCTAAAGGTGGACCCAGAGCTCTCCTATTACTCCTGAAATCCAATCACTCTGTTTTATTCCCATCAATGTAGCATAAAATCCCTTTCCACTCTGACCACATTCTAAATGGAACAAAAAGATCCTTTTCTCCACACTTTGGTCCACAAACTTATTATACTCTCCTAGCTTCCAACACCAACAGGCAATGCCTATGAACACACCAGCTAAATAGGTCATGTAAATATGTAACTAACAGCCACAACATTCTCTAGGGAGAGATAAGAAATCAGGGAAAAAGGCACCCTCCCTGTAAAGATAAATCTAGAATTTGGCACCTAGACCTATAATTATCCCAAGCTCAAATGCCTAGATGCTAGATCAAAAACATACACCCAATAATACCCAGGGAAATATGTCTTCCTTAAAGTCGAGCTATTCTCACTACAGGCCTTCAATATTCCAACACAATGTAAGCACAAGTAAAATATCTTAAAACCAACTACAGAAGTTGAAAAAGATCCTTAACCAAGAAATTAATAATAGAAGAAATTAGTAAGTTAGAATATACTTTTTTCAGCATCTCACGTAACAGTCTCCAAATTTTATAAAGCAAGTCTCAAAATATATTAAGAAATTGAAATAACTTATGGTGTCCTATCATACTACTGTGGATTATAGTAAGATGTTAAAAACAGCAGAAACCACAGAAAGCTTCAAACTCATGGAAACTGAACAATTCCCAACTTAGTGACTATTGAATCAAACTAGAAATTAATGAATTCTAGAATGCGCTGAAGATAAATACACATCATACCCAAAGTTATGGAAAACAATCAAATTGTGCTAAGAAGTAAGTTCCTAGTACTAAGTGCACACATTAAAAATTATAAATAAATATAGAAAGGAGAGATATCATACTAGCAAAGATACTCACACTCCAATAAGTAGAAGGCAAAAGGTAAACCAAAGGCTACAATCAACAAAAATATAAAAGTAGACAAATACAAAAAATCAACCTAACAAAGAGTTGGTTCATTGAGAAAATCAACAAGAGAAAAAAAAATCTTTCCAAACTATCTGAAGAATAGAAAGAGATCAAAAATGAAAAGGGGAACATAACAACAGCCAGCAAGGAAATCCAAGAATTATAAGAATATAATTTAAAAACCTGTATCTCACCAAATTGGAATATCTAAAAGAAATGAGTGATTTTCCTCATAAGTATTACTTATCAAAATTACATCAAGATCGGATGAAAGTTTTAAATAGGCTTATTACCCTAGCTAAACAGAAGCAGTTATTACAAGATTACCATCCCACCCCCCTAAAAATTCAGAGCCAGATAATTTTGGTATAATTCTACCAGACTTTTAAAAATATGTTAATGCCAATACCCCAAAAATAATTCCACAATATGGAAACAGAAAGTATATTGCCCAACACATTTTTGATGACATTGTTACCCTCATATTCAAACCACATAAAAACTCAAAAAGAGAAAAGAATTACAGATCAATTTCCTTTATGAACATAAGTGTAAAAATTACTCAATAAAATACTTGCAAACTAAATCTACGTTCATATCAAAAACCTCATCCACCATGACCTCATCACCTTTCAACTCAGAGATGCAGGGATTGTTCAATATATATGAAAATCCATAAATGTAATCTAAAACATAAACAAAGCAAAAGGAAAATACCCTCATATTCACCTCATTAGATTCAGAAAAGTTCTTTGACAAAATGCAATAATTCTGAGGATAAAAGTCCTGAATAAGGGGCATACCTTTAAATATAATAAAGGTAATTTATAGCAAGCCTACAACCAATATCAAAATAAATGAAGAGAAATTCAAAGAAATTCCATGAAAATCAGGAACAAGACAAGGTTGAAGGTCACATCTTTCCTTATTTCAAATTGTACTACAGGATTATACAGTATGAAAATTATATGGTATTTGCATAAAACTAGAAAGCTGATCAATGAAGTCAAATTTAAGATCCAGACATAAATCAACATGCCTAAGGAAACTTATAATTTTTTTTTCCCCTAAAGAAGCCAGAAATAGACAGAGAATCATCAATAAATGGTGCTGGTCAAAATGGATGTCTGCATGTGAACAAATGCAAATATATTCAGACATTTTAGTCTCACAAAACTCAAGTCCAAGTGCATCAAAAACCTCAACATAAATTTAGTTACACTGGTAGAAGAAAAAGTGAGAATGAACATTGTAAGCATTGGCATAGGAGATCACTTTGTAAACTGAACATTGGTACTGAGTTTAACAATTAATAAATGGAGCTTCATGGAACTGGAAAGCTTCTGTAACACACACACAAAAAAAACACTGTCAACTGGACAAAAATAAAGCCTTCAGAATGGAAAAAGATTTGTACCAACTCCACATCTGAGATAGGACTATTATCCAAAACATATAAAGAACTCAGAAAAGAAGATATTGAACAACTAATCTAAATCTGAGACTGTGTCTCTGGACTCTAGGAGCTGTGACCTACTGTACTTTCTTCATCTATAGGTGAGCCTAACCTTGCTTCAGGAGCTTTAGATTTTATCATTCATGTTACATGTATTTTAGAGAAAACAGAAGTTTTATTTTGCTATCCTGAATGTTTTGCTTTGTTGTATAAAGTTTGATATTGATTTTCAAAAAAACAATAAAAAAATAAAAGTAAAAATATAAAAAAGAAAAAAAAACCACAATCCAATTAGAAAATGGGGTATATTGCAAAAGTGAAACAAAGACAACAACAAAACAACATGTAGTTGGAGAATTCTCAGCAAAAGTATCTCAAATTCCTGAGAAACACTTTAAGAAGTGACAGCTCAAGCGAGTGAGCATGTGGAATGTGGGAAACACTCCTTCATTTTTTTGGTGGGAGTGCAAACTTATGCAGACATTATACAATATGTCAGTTCATCAGAAAGTTGGGAATCTATCTAGCTCAAATCGAGATAGACCTCTTCTTGGCATATACCCAAAGGACTTCCCTCTTACCACATAGACACTTGTTCACCCATGTTCATTGTAGCTAAATTCATAAGAGCCAGAAAGTTGAAACAATCCAGATATCACTCAACAGAAGACTAGAAAAAGTATGGAAATAGCAGTTGAGATATATAATAAATGAAAAAAATCATTAATAATTATGGACACATTTTAAAACTTAGAAATGTGGTACATTTACACAGTGGAGTATTATTCAGCTTTAAAAAAATGACATTGTAAAATTAGCTGTCAAAAAGACAAAAAAAATCATCTTCAATAAGGTAACCCAGAGTCAGAAAGATATATATGGCATGTATTAACTTATATGTAGGTATTAGTTATTAAATAAATGCTAACCAAGCTACAATCAATAGACCTAGAAAGGTTAGGTATGGTCCTTCTTCATTGGGAATCATCAGCTGCCAGTCTGAGAGAAGAGAAGGAACATAATTGAGTGAGCAGGGTGTGACAGCTTATAGGTCAATGGAGATAGCTATCCAGGAAGTATATTGAGCAAGTCAGCTCAGCTGAACAGGGAATATTATTCCAGAGTACAGGGAATATATAGAATTTAGGGGATGGTAGCTGAGGAATCACCTAAATTGCATGAAAAAGCATGCACCTAACATAAACCTTCTAGTACAATTCTTAGTTATCATATTTGAAAGATTGGTCCTATTATAAAGCTCCTAGCAAGATGATTAGCTACCATATATACAGCAGGGACAGAACTATAGCAGAGAAGAATGTCCAAGGATCATATTAGAGATATATCAGATGCATTCAAGGGTAGGGACAGTTTTCAGATAAGGTCGAGCCTTGGGACCTAGAGATTTTCTCCAAAAATGGCAGATAGTGAGCAGGAAGACCCCCTGGGAAGAGTGTCCTCCATGTTTCTTAGCTTGGAAAAAGCTGCCACCATGGTAGACTGCAACCTGTGACCAGCAAGGCCTTCCAAAAGTTAGCTAAAAAGAATGGGTACATGGGAGAAACATATGAACATCCCTAGTAGGAGGAAATTGAATAAATTTTTTGGGCAGACTAAAAGCAGGTAGGGGTGGGAATGGGGAAATGAGGCATGGGAGAAGATGAGGTATATAGAGAAAGTGCAGAGAATGATGATCACAATTGGGGTTTTGAGTAAAGTGCTATGCAAATCTACTGCAGAAAAGACTCTCTGGAAACTATGAAGGTTATCCTAATAAGGACTTCTAGTAATGGGTTGAATTGGAGTCTGAATTGGCCATCTCTTGGTGCCAAGTGACACTTTCAGTGTTGGAAATGAGTTACATTCAATCAATGGTTGGCCAAGAAGATTCTGTGGTTATCCTCAAACAATCCAGCCTGTTGCTAAGAAAAATGGCTGTTCTTTGCAAACTGAGAGTGGGGGCCCCATTGACAAGGACAATGCCCTCACATTTCACTGAACATGAAGATGTCTAGCTAGTGTCTGCATGGAGCCTTCACCTCTCCATTCCAGTGTCATTGGTATCGGAAGATACTATGCAGGCTACCAAAAAAGAAACATGAACAAAAGTCACAAAATTTTGACCTACAATCTGTACTGCCTGAAAATATGGTAAGGCAAAAGTAGCATGGAATTTTTTGGAAGTAGCCAGCCAAATTAGTAGCCTGATTTGACATAAGGCCCACTCCATGAGAAGAAACCCATACCTGAACACTGTTAAATTTATAAAGAGTCATGGACTAGATGCTCCAGAGACCTTAGTCCAAACCAAGCACTGTGATAAAAAAAAAATAGTAGTAAGAAAAAGGATATTCTGCCATACTCATACCCAGTCATCATCAGAGAGGCTTCCCCGGGAGCAGATTAGTATAGATGCAGTGTTTTGACAGCCATACATTATATGGAGAAAGAGTCTAAAATGGGAGGTCTCTATCAAATTCTTCCTCTCAGAATTTAGAGAATTCCACATATTGTAAGAGCCAGAGGGCATAGGGGACACCAGGAGAACAAGTCTCTCTGAATAAATTAAGGCACATATGGGCTCACAGAGACTGAAGCAGCAAGCACAGGCCTACATGGACCTGCACCATTTCCTCTGCATATGTACTAAACACTTAGCATAGTATTTTCATGGGACTCCTGACTGTGAGAGTAAGTAGGTTCTGACTTTTGTGCCTACTCTTGGGATTTCCCTTCTCCTGTAGGGAATACTTGTTTACTTCTAATATGACAGTTTTTGCTTCATCTTTTATTTTATGTTGTATCTTTGGGTGTTATCATTTGTAAGCTTGATCTTTTCTAATGAGGGACAGAAAGGTAGTAGATTTGGAGGAAAGAGGAAGTGGGAAAGAAATTGGAGGAGTAGAAGAAGGGGAAACTATAGTCAGAATATATTGAATAATAAAATAATATATTTTTAATAATATATTTTCAAAATACCAGGGGGGAAATTGAAAAGGAAAGACAGCTAGAAAGAGAGAGAAAGAAGGAAGGAAGGAAAAAGAAAGAAATATGTGTTATTTGTGAAGCTTCTAGGAAGAATAGCACACACTTTTGTGGTTTTTATATAATAACATAAAACCATCCAAATGCCTGCAAACATACTAGACATAATTCTTTCCTTCATATTCTTTAGTTGACATATAAAGAAAGTTATGAATTTTTAACAATTAGCTTCAGAGTTGGCTTATTATAATGTTATAAAGTTGCCAAATTTCAAGACAGCACACCACTGATACAGTTCTGGTGAAGGTAAAGCATTATCCATTGATACTGGAACAGAGAATAGAGAGAAAAAATCCTATGCCTTGATGTGTCTCCATTGCAAGATAAAGAGCTATTTATATTATGAAGTCCTGTCAATTTACTTGAGCTTCAATGTAGTGAATATTAGTCTCAGTATGGCATATTATGTTTAAAATAATATCTTACTTTTAAACAATGATGACATATAATCTTTTATATTTTACTTGCTTACACTTGAAGTTTTTATTTGGGTTCTTCTGGAAAAAATTAAAAATTTCCACATTATAAATAAGTTTTTTAAAATTTTTTATTATGAATAAAGTTATATTATTATCTGTGTATATCCTTGTTCAAGCTCCCTTCCCCCTCCCACCCTTTGCAGTCACTCTGTCTTCTCCACATCACTTTATCTCCTCCCCAGCAAGGACAGGAGGTCCCAAGGTCCTAACTGACTAAGAGCTGACTAATTGTGAACCACTGAAGCTATAGATAAGTTTTTAAGTTGATTCATTGATGTTCAAGGACTTATCAAAACTGCTGAATTTGTATAAAATGTTCAAGTCTTGAACATTCTGGCTGCAGTCAGCTTGTCTATATCTAATACCTACCCCCAGTGAAGGAAAAAACAGTATGTCATACATTGTACAACATTTAAGACTATACCCAATGAAAACCTAAATTCAGCTTTTCTTCACCAGTATTTTTAACTCTCTTTTGTTCCTCTTATTGCTCATGCCATCTAAAAATATAAATACTGGAAAACATTTAATATTAGAAATAATTGAGAAATGTATGGTATTTAAAATTTGAACATATAAATACTATTTATAGCTTATTTATCTTTATTTTATGTCCACAAATGCTTGCCTACGTATATGTATAGACACCGCATATATGTCTCATGCCCATGGAAGCCCAAAGATGGTAATGGATTCCCCTAGAACTGTAGTTACAGATGACTGTAATTTACCAATTGAATGGGTACTGAGAACCAAACTCTAAATCTCTCTAAGAGCAGAAAGTAATTTTATCCATAAAGCTATCTCTTTATCCTACAAATATTATTTTCTTTCTTCACCAGTTCATTTAACTTTCGCTTATTCAATGATCATATTTTCATACCATTTGTAGCAGTAATTCAGGAAAGATATATGAATAAATTAGCCTTTTTTGAAAAGCTTCCTGTTGAGTAAAAGATTTATAAAAGTATAAAGCTATACATGCGGAAATAGATTTAGAGATAAAGTGCCATGGGAGAAGACTACAAAAATACAGTCATTGAGCAGAATCTTTAGGGATACATATATTTTAAATGAAGAAAACATAAGGGCATTGGGAGGTTAAATAAAAGATTGCACAAAATAGATATGTGAAATGTTTCTAGATTGCTTTTCAAATGTAAAAAGCAAGTTATGTTTCATCTTCAAAAGTTATTCAAATATTTTCTATAGGAAAATACATTATTTAACCCAGGACACTTGCACTAAAGCCTTAAATTGATCACAAAGACAGAGCATGTTTGCTTTCAAACTTATTCAAACCAGTCAAATGCATTTATTTCCTAATGAAGATTGCCATAAACAATTTCCACCAGAATGCTAGTGACTTTCACAAACAGCATATTAGCACTTTGTTTCTTCAGAGAGAAACAATTATCTGCTTATTCTAATAGCTAGATGTTATAGTTTTTAAAGATTTTCATTTCCATTTAGATTTTCCTATTCTGATACCAATGCTCATATATCCTATTCCCCAGTGGTTGATAAGATAGCCATAACTCAGAGCTACCAAAGTACATAAACAATATGTTGTTAAAATTACTTATTTAGATTTACTTTCCTCTGAAGTAGCTTTCTAAAAATTGATTTTCATTAAGATTCTTACAGAGTATTTGTTAGAAGAGAAATATTTCTAAATAATAGAAAAATAAAATTCTAAAGAAAATTTTCAGTATACATTACTTTAATATGTACTATTAAATTATTGTCACACAATTTCCCCCTTTCTTACAAAGGTTTGCGTATTTTTGAATTTTACTTGTAGCCAATGCCTTGATTATATTCATTTTAATTAGAAAAAGAAATATTGTTACAGTAGGAATGGTATAAGAGGAAATATTTAGAACCTGCAAAATTTTTGTCATTATAATGTTTATAATGATGATAAATAATGTCTTCTTGCACATTAATTAACCTAAGTCTTCCTTTACCAAACTATTTCCTGTTCCCAATGTTCTTCTGGTTAGAATTGGAAACAAAATTATGCTAGATAAAAAAATACTGTTATTTCTCTCCAGGAGGAGAAAAAGATATTATAATTTTGATTAAGCTCAAATCCAAACAGTCACTGAGATACTCTAATGCATTTGTTTCCACCAGGTTATATTCTTGCTGATATTTATTACTTCCTCATGGCTGAGTGAATCAATCCTGATAACTCTTTCTGCACTCAAGCTGTGTTTTTTAAAAAATCCCATCTCACTGGGCTCATAGGTAGTACTAAAATTGTTTGCTTTATGGACAGGCTCCATTCCCTTGATTATAATATGCTAGATGTTTCACATTGTGGTATGCTTTACCATGCATACCCTGGAACTCACTGGCGGCAAGAATAGGTAGAATAGGCAATCCTAACTATCATGGGGACTTCCATATGGACTTAACAACCACAAGCATACAGGACTAAATAGGAAAATAAAATAAACTTGCAGAGTACCTCAAAACGTAAAACAAACTGATGAGCACTCCAATTGTGTTTGCATGGTAAAACTTTACATTTTCAGTCTATGATACTGTAGATAAAGGATGTTTATGTGCCCTCTTAAAAACAGAGACAATGAGGAAAGGCTCTACCACCTATTGTTGAAATTAGACTTATTCTCATACAACACCATGAAAATAAAAGTGCATTTCATGTTCACAGGGTTTTGTGCCTGAGGGTGACCAGTAAGAGATTGCTTGCAGAAAATATCATTGTTGTCTTCCATGTTTTACCTATATTTGACAGCCTTTCCTCAATAGAGATCACAGGAGGTACAATCTGAGTGTAAAGGGGTGGGGAAAATTTTACAAAAAATGTTGCCACACATTCTTAAGACCAGAAGACTATGTATCATCTATCAAGTAGGTGGGGTATCAAAAACAAATTTCCTTCTTTATTTTTCTATTTCTTTTTTATTATTTTTGTTTTTAGAAAATAAAGACCTTTTTTCCCATGTATCCCATTGCTCTTCTCCTTCCCTCTCCCAATCCCCCCTACTGCCTTCAGCCTCCCTCCTCCCCATCCCCCTATCCCCGCCCCCAAACGGGCAAGAAGTCCCAGGATGGATCAGCTTAGCACCCACTACAGGCAGGTCCAATTTCCTCATCCTAATGTCATGACTGGGTTAGGTGTTCCTCTGGTAAAAACGGGCTCTGAAGTGTCAGTCCACACATAGAAACACAGTCTGATCCCTCCCCTCGAGGCTCCACATACTGCCCATGTCAGTGGACAGTTGCCTATCTTTGGAGGGCCTAGTTCCCTTTCTTGAAGGTTCTCCAGTGGCTGTTCTTAATTCAATGATCTGCCTAGAGCCCCAGCTAGCCATCAAAGTGGGAATTTTCCTCAAAAGCCCTATCCCCTTGTTCATATAGATTCTCCTCCACTACTCTCAGCTAGACCAGGAGCTCAGCCCAGTGCTCAGCCACTTATCTCTGCCTCAACCTCTATTCATTGTTGGATGTAAGTTCTGTGATCGCACTTGGGGTGTCTATTCATTTGATTATAGGGAAAGTCTTATCTAGGCAACACCTCCACTATTGGTTTGACACCTAGGCAGGGACAACCTGTGAGTTCTTTTTCCCTTCTAGACAAGCTAAAATTTTAGGTTTAAAAAGTGTTCTCAGACTTATGAAGGTTTAATTCTCCACAGTAAATTAGCTGATGCCAACTTTTATATGTTAGAAAAAAAATTCCAGACATGATATTTATTTAATGACACATTTCAAGTGCTTTCTTCTTATAAGAGTTAGATAACAGGGTGTTTTGTATGCTTAATTTCATTTCTCATCTGAAGCTATGCTCTATTTTTTATGTCGTTAATAAATACAAAATGCAACACAGATGATGGGTTAGAAAGGAGTGGAGACATACATCTCAGTTCCTCTTTTCCATAAAGAACTGAAAATCACAGTTAATTTTTATAAAGAGTTTGTGCTGATAGTGGTAAAATTTGTTAGGATTTCCTGGCAAAAAAAGTTTAATATATATACATGGAACAGAAACAAATCATGCCTTCTTAAATTTTAATTTCATTTTAACAAAGATTTATTATAAATATGTCTGAATTAAATGGGCCATACATTTATTAAAATACTTGTTTTTGATCTGAAGTTCAAACCCAAAGCATATCTCTTTTGGAATCTACTTTTATATGTAGCTAATGATCTATTATAACAGTTAGTGGTTTTGTATTTAATAGATTCATTGATCAAATACCCTTTCATCAATTTATGGGTTAAAAGGCAAGGGTATGGATAAAAAGAGTATATAAAATAAGAATAAGCAGTACTTATTAACAAGCACAAAAATCATAATACACACCCTAGAAACAGACTATACAGTGAAAATCAAACTATACTGCCATTGAAATCAGCTGGCTCAAAACCAGACTCTTGCCATCTAATCTTAGAATTTGTTTTTAAAAAATTGTAATTTAATAATTGTTTTTTCTGGTTGAGAATGGTAGGTAAAAATCATAAGTATAGATGATAATCTACTCTCTGTTTTATGGCCATCTTAATTTGATGCTTAAATCTAGAACTTCAGAGATAATTAACTACTTCACTAATTAATTACTTATTAATTAGTCCACAGACTACAGACACATAAAACATGTTGCAATAGTGCTACAATAGCATTTGTAAGATCTTTTACAAAAGATCTCAAATTTAGTCATTTAGATGCTATAGTGAGTGCATTAGAGGACAAGTATAGGAATCTATCAAGAAAATAATGAATTCATATTTTTTGTATATGATTCCAGAGGTAATAAGAAAAGATGTGGTTGAAAGTAAGGCAAGAAGATATCAGTTAATATGGAGATAAAGAAAAGGTGTTAATGACAGAAACAAAACTTCAAAAACATAAATCAAACTGCAAAAAACAGCAGTTACACAAAAATAAGAGTTCCCATTATAAAGAAAAAATAGAAGCAAACATAAGACATAGGAAGGGTATATAGGGTAAACAGGACTTGTCAAGATTCTGTAAAAATGCTAACATAGATTTATGGCTCAAGAATGTTCCTCCTAGACATATATGTTCTTTCCTTAATCTTAAAGGAGAATGTATATGTAAATTAAGTAGTATTTTCATGTTTGAATTTTTTTCTGATGAATTCACATATAATCAACAGTAAATTAGCATTTGGTGGTATAGACATGTGGTCAAGCTTGAAAAGCTAAAGCACAGTAGATTTTAGTTACTGATTGCTTTCTGACTCTACCATAGAAAGCAACTAGCACCAGATGATGAAATGATAACCAGTAGCCTTGTGAAATGCATTAGAATCACCATATCTGCTCCTCTTTCTTAGAATTTGGATTGGTGATGTGAAACATGGAGTGGAACTCTTTAATAGAGTGTTTGTACACCATAGAAGCTTGAGTTGCATAGACCATAATTTTATGTGAATAAAAATACTTCCATCTACCAGTAAAATACTTATATAAAATAAACAGAAAATCTCTGGTAGTCTATGATGGCATAAAAAAATAAACAAGCATAAAACTGTTTAAGGACTATAGATGTTAATGTACTTTGATTTACAAAGTAAGTTAAACCCTCTGTGCCTGAAGTTTAACAAATAATTATGGTGTGTCACAGACTGATACAAGTCTTTGCAACTCCTTTTTATAAGACATAAAAGTCTAAAATCTGTCTCTTGTCATGAGAGTCATTATAGGTTTCTCAAATCCAGCTGATCACAATCCTTTCATCTTTTGCTTCTGAGGAGACAGTCTCCTGTTAAAGCTGTGTTGAAACCAACAGCTAGCATGATCATTGACAAATGTAATTTAATTCAGTCATCAGATACAGATGCCAGACATGGCAGGAAGTCATCTTGGAATCCCCAAAATATGTCATTGGCCAGCTGAACACAACCAATGGGTGGACTTTGGTGAATTAGAGAAAATAGGGAAGACTTTTATACCAATTATGTTGTCAGAGGAATTGCTGTGCTACTTTTTGCCTCAACTCCTGATTCATAGATTCACCACATAATGGCATGTGCTTGGGACAAGTCACTAAATTTGTGGATAATAAGTGAAATAGTAGCAAATATATAGAGTCAGAACAAACATCAAAACACTATTTTAAAGACAATATTCCAGAAATAAATGTGGACTAAAAGACAAAATATACCTGTTAAAATTCAGGAAATGCTTTCTAAGTTCAGACTCCTTTATGCCAAAGCTGCCATTATATTCTTTTTTTTTTTCTTGTTCATTGTTTTGGCCATTATACTTTGTTTCTAAAGCAAAGACCTAAGTCAGATGATAACACCTTAGGGTCGTTAAATCATCATGTTTATACCACATAATCAAGGGGACTAGAAAAGGGTCCTAGCATTCAAAATATTGAAAGAAACCAATTATTTCATAAAAGTATGGGAATTAGTGTTGGAACTTGACACAGCCTTTTCATTACTGAGGAAAGAAGTAACAATTTAACTAAGTTAATTTCCCAAAATTAAAAGTGTGCCTGTCATATCCATAGATTCTAATCTAAATTTTAACTTTAGCTTCCTTCCTTTAAGGCTAGAATTTTAGCTCTTGGGTCTTAGACTTATGAGAATTCTACAAATGGGAATCATAGCATCCATAATCCTAATATTTGTGTAAGAAAAGTTGTGTATATGTATCTCTCCAAATATAAATTTGTTCACTTTCCTTCTTTTCACTAGTATTCTTTAAAAATTATATATTTTATAAAACGATGTATCACATAAAACTGTTCATATGTACTTATCATTCATGAAATGTTTTAAATAATTAATACCACAAAAATAATAAATATAAACATATTTTATAAAATATTTAATGTATACCAGAGGAATCTATTATTTTCTCTAAATAATTCTGATATTATGGTTATAAAATTACAAAATTTTTACTGCACCTCAACTACTGTATTGTAGCATTATCTTTGAATCACTTATCTCATTGATGTTTATGAATACTTTTAAGTAAATAGTAAATACTATCTCATTCATACAAAAATTGATGTATAATCTATGTAATTTATCTAAGGTTAAATAGCTAGTGCCCTATTAGGACAAATTTGATCACAAAAGATAAGGTGATATATTTACTTTGTTTATATCCTGATGTGAAGAAGAAAGAAAAGGATAGAATAAATGGTAGTTGTTGGCTGTACTAAATTAAATTAATATATTGTTAAAAGCAAGTAGGATGAAAAATATTGGGAGTATAAACAAAAAATGGTATCACTTGGAATGAAGCCTAAAACAGAACAAAATTAAAGATTTGACAATTGTTGGAGTGAGAAGAGCTCCCATCTGGGGGATGAGCTCTGGTCCTACAAGTTGTCTTCCAGGTTTGTACATTTTATTGTGACTTATCCCTGGAGACTCCAGATTTATAAACAAGCTGTCTTTTTGCTCTACTATACCAGGTATCAGCTTTTCTTATATATATATATATATATATATATATATATATATATATATAAAATAGTGAATTCACTATTCACTATTCTAATTATTCTATAGCTGTGGAGGGATACTGTTGGGAACCAAGGGCCAGTGTGCTCACTGTCTCCAGCTACTACACCAAGAATTCAGCCCTTCAGGCAGGACACAAATTAGGCTTCCTTTTACTGAGTTAAGCTTTTCCCAGTAAACAAACAGGTGTCTCCTTTCCGGTCAGACTCCCAGAGAACAGGTATCCCTCTTCCAGTTAGGCAAATGATAGATTACCATTGTAACACCCAAAGAACAGGTGTCCCTTTTCCGGTTAGGCAATTGATACTTTTTGACTGTGGAATGTCCCGACCCTATCTGTCTGTGTGAACTTTCCCACATTGAGTTCCCACTTAAACTGCTAGCTGAAAAATAAAGCACACAATGGGGCTGGATCAGAAGTCTTTGTCTCCCCACCACCACCATTCTTTCTTATTCCTGTCCCTCCATTTGTCTCACCCCAGTTTCAGATCCACGCCGAAGACACTGCTGGCCGGGGCAGGATAAACCATGGCAACTTTTATAAAGAAAACAGTGAATGAGGAGCTTGCTTACAGTTTCAGAGGGTTAATGCATTATCACCTTATTGTGGAACAGAGAGGGTTAGTAGCTGACAGTTCTGCATCTCAATCCTCAGGAAGCAGAGAGAAAGAGGGCCTAGTTTGGAGTTTTGAAATCTCAAAAACTGGAGCCCAGTGACATACCTCCTCCAACACGGTAATATTTCTTAATACTTCCTAGAAGTCCATCAACTGGGAACCAAGCATTCAAAATTATAAGCCCATGAGGTTATTCTCTTTGAAACCACAACAGTTTCTGTCTGTGTTCATGTATAGATGTGTACATATGCCTTTGACAGCAGCTATAAATGTTGGTTGTATTTCTCAAACACATTCTACTTTATTTTTTACATACTCTTCACAGAAACAGAAGTGTATAGATTAAAGGCCACCTGGATTTTTATAATTTTACTATGAAAGTTTCTAATAGGAAAATAGGCTTTTAAAATTACTGTATTTAAAGTATGGACTCGTGTGGAATTTATGGTCAAATTCAGCAATTTGTAAAATCTCAGTTTGTTTGAAGAGGTTTTTATGTCAACGCTAGGATAGGATATCATCAGAAAGTGATAAATAAAAGACCTGTAGCCTCTCTGGCCAAGGTCTAGTGCAGGCTGAAAACTAAGGGTCCATCACAGCATAAGCAGAGAAGATTGGACATAAGAGATGTATTGTTATTATAAATAAAATACAAATATTATTCCAATTCATGCATTTGCTATTTTTTCACACAACCACTCACTTTACTACTATTTGGCAAGAATGATAGAGGAAACAGACTTGTGTGAGCATACTGACACAAATGAATACGACTGGCTGACATCGCTTCAGAATATGCACACAGAATCCTGACAAGTAGCCTTGAAACTCACTGCTTTTCTTTCCTTGCTTATTTCATTTAAATAAACAATACATAGAAAATAAAAATGGGAAAAAATCTGTTAAAATAAATAGAGCAAAATAGATAGGAAGTATTACTTGGTGGCCAATCAGCCATCAGCATCAACATTGACTGTTCTGTTTTCTATTTTCTCTTGGCATTTTCATTTATGACAAACTGTAATTAATTTGAGAATATAAATACACAGAGATTTTATGTCTTTTTCACAGAAAAAAATCTAACATTGAACACCCACAAATGTAAATTTGCAGGTATTCACATAAGCAGTAGTTCAGTTTAATACACATTTTGCTAAAGTTGTTGCACTTAGTCATATTTTATCTAACATATGTGATATTTATTTATTCATTCAGTTATTTATTTATTTTGGTAGGAAACAGGGACATTTCTTTGTCCACTAAAAGTACCACTTATTTCACAGGCATAACTATATATAAAAGGAAAATTGGTTTTAAAAATATAAGTGTTGACTAAGTGCCATGGAAACTAATGACAGGTACAAGGCAGGGAAAAGTACACAGATGTCTGCTATGCAAAGTACCAATAGAAACAGCATTTTAGTGGGAAAGAACAGAATTTTATAGGACTGAGATTGTACAATGTCTTTATAGCAGCAGTACTGTTGATTATTAGAATTATATGGGCAAATATATTTATAGTAGGACACAGAGTAAGAAACTTATAGCAATATCTATAAACAAAGTATTTTTATAGTATTATAGCCAATAGTGATTTATTAGTAAAATAAATAGTAAAAATAATTTTGTAAGATTTTCCTTTTAATGCCATCAAAATAATGTAATGATATTCTGAATATCAAAAAAATTAAAAATCAAATTACATTAGTCAATGGTTCTCAAAAAATCATTCTGGAAAATAGCATATATGTGAAATAGACCTATACATTATCACTTTACATACTTTTTGAATAATTGCAATATATACAGAGGGTAGAAAACTATTAAGCAACTATGTGGGGGGGCTTCATGGAATGGGAGATGAATGCATGTGCTATATATGAAATGGGGAATAATGGAGGATTAAATGGGTAAGGGATGGAAAGCAGATACGAAGAGAATGCATTGTGTGACAATATTGACTATGAAGATTTGAGAAAAAGTCATAGATAAATACATTATTTCTCAAGCACTTAAACATAAATATAAAAAGTTTAAAAGGAGTTGCCACTAAAAGGAACAAAAGCTTCCTGAAAATCATTTGCTACCAATTAATAACCCAATTCTGGGTATAGGTTACTCTTTTTTGAGCCATTAGATAGTTACCTCAAACAAAACAGACTACTTCCTTTGCTCTTGGATACACTCCAGAAATAAATAGTAAAACTCTGTTGTTAAATATGCCACATACTTGAGACACAGAACATGGCAATTCAAGCTGGTATAGGATTAGTAACATCATTTCTACTGGCTAGTTTTAACATGCTGACTTGATCTATGCACACTGTCAAAGGAGAAAAGTAATCAATTATACCCAACAGTCATCCCTGTGAGGTACAACAATGGCCAGGGTAACAAGATTTGCCCATGGATGCAATGGTGGCAAGAACATCATAGAAATAACCAATAATTTTCTGATTTGATTTAAGGCTCATTCCATAATATGGAATACATGAATATCTTTATAAGAATCATTATAAGAAGGAAGAGTCTAAACTGTCTCTGGGCCTTGGAGAGAATTCATTAATTATTATTCTAATAAGTTGACAGTTTTAGACTGACTCCTAATGACTAAGCTTTATTAGAAACTAGTGAATATTTTAACCCTCATCAGAGATGCTTCTTTTTGCTGTAGATGGAGATTAACACATAGACCCACAAGTGGTCAAGTAAGAAGAAAGCATGGAATGCTTAAACCTAATAAAGATAACTACATCACAGTCTATCTTCTCAAAACTCAGCGACCATAGTGGAGGAGTGGGCATCAAGATTGTAAGAGTCAGAGAGAGTAGATGATGCCACAAAAGTAACTTCTTAATAGAAAGGGGCTGTTGAGATATGAACTTCCAGCAATTGTGGTACTATGCATAAAAACTGCAAAGGATCAAGCTAGTATGGAAGATGGTCATGAAGTTGCACTCTTAGCTGAAAAGATATTGTCAATTGGGGGCTGCAGGAGTAGGAAGGTGTGTTTTCCTTAAAAAATCAGTCTGTGAGAAATGACTTGTGCTCCAGTAGATTGTGCTGAACTATGGTAAATATTGGTAGCCCTAAGTGAGCTCACTGAGCTTGATATAAGAGAGAGGGGCAAATGGGAGAGAGGGAATATACGTGGAATATAGAATTATGGTTGAGGATAGTAGATGGAACTGAATGATCATAATCAAAACACATGCAGGAAGAAAATTATTAAACAATAAATATAAAATACATTTTTTATTATTTTATACTCTGAATTTAAATTATTTTATATTTAAAACACAAAAGTAACCCTACTCAACTAAAATGAATCAAGGCATGCCATTACATGAAAAAAATATCTGTAGTTCAATTTTATGTTTAATATGAAATGGTTATCTATTTAATTAATATTTCTAGAACAAATCACTATCCAGACAAAATTTTATTTAAAATAGAATCATATTATTAAGAATTCACACAGTCAAAGGTGGCAGCCAATTCAGCTATATTCAGTATTGTGTTATACAGTGATTTAAATAGCCATTTGTATTAATTATGCATCAGTATTCATTTTCCCTTGCTTTCAAAGTGAAACAAGAGCTTCCATTACCAAAAATCAGTTTAAATTATTTATGTACTCTTAACTGAGGTTCTTCTATTTTTGATTTTCACCATATTTTTCACATTTAATCTCAAATATAAATAATTAAAATGAGATGTGTTATTTCAACTTACTTGTCACTTTTCACTCTACCCCACTGGAACTTAAAACCTTAATCTGTGGTGAGAGGAGATAGTTATATTTAGTCATCATTATGAACTTTACCAGCATGATAAACATTTGATTAATTTTAATTTTTCATTCTACAGGTTATACAATTGTCAATAAATTGTGATAGAAGGCATCTGTTAATGTACAAACACAAAGACATGAATAAATATATATTTATACATCAAAAGAGGTGGAGAGTCACAGAGAGAGACTTAGGCAGCTAAGAAGAAGAAAGATTGAAGGATCATATAAAAACATGATGTGATTGACTGAGTAGCTGAACCCACTAAACTTGGCCTATGTATTCAGGTTGTTTTTCCTTGGCAGACTATTACTTTAATGATTTCCAATAGTCTTTAAGCGTCTACATTTTGTTGTTAAATGGGTAAAGTTACTTCCTCATCAATCGTTTCCACTTTTCAAATGGTTGCTATGGATTATATTGGTTTATAACATTCACTAGGTTTCAAAAAGCTTTTGAAAAATTGAAATTTTCATGGAGATGATTGAAGATAGATCACTAATCATGAATTTAGATCATTAGTATTCCATTGACAATTTCCTTTTTTTTTTAAAGTCAGGACTTTAACTATATAAATTAATCAAGATATGTGTACAAGCATACTTTCAAAACAATAGTGATATAATTTTATCTCCAAAAAGATATAAACTATCTGTAAAATCAGGCAGCATTTTGCTTTGTTTTTTTATTTTTATTATTTTTTTATTATGAATAAAGTCATATTTTTTATTCATGTATATCCTTGTTCAAGGATATGCCAGGCAACATTTGAAAGAGGTATCAAGAAAGTCATTCATTCAGAGAAGTTACATGTACATCAATTACCAAGAAGCCGAAAATACTTCAAACTCCTACCTGAGAATTATGCAGATCAATCCTCTACTTGAATAAAAGACATCTCCTCCACAAAGAATGGCTGCCACATTTATGAGCCCATCTTACTAAGAGTACTCACTTCAGTGGACAGGATATTGAATGAAGGGACAATCATCATGTAACCCAGTGCTCAGATCTAGACTCTGTTGTTAGTAAAGGTGAATGTTATTATTTATTATCCCCGGAAAACAGTTGGACATTCAGGTTGTTTCTAGCAAGCACAAAAGGCCATTTAAGGGCTTTTGCATTTTCATGGTTGAAAAGTTTATCAAAATTTATCATGTTGAGTACAAATCAATTGCCTTTCCATTTTTATACTGTGTTTATCAGAGTAAGTATGTTTATAACCATTGATGTAAGTTTCTATGATAACAGAAATTTTGATAAGAGTTTATACTCAACTTCTCACTTATTTCTCACTAGATACCCCTAGAAGGAAAACACCTTATCTTCAGTTTAATGTTTCCAAACAGAAAGCTCATTTAATTATAATTGCATCCATCATTATTCTAGAAGGCTTATCTGTGTGAAATGTTAAAAACGTCTTTTTATACTTTGTTCTGAACTTGTGCAAATACACAACGTCTTCTACACATATCTTTCTTTAGTAAAACACTTTGTTTTCTTGGGTTGTATTTTAAGATAAAATCCTCACTTCTTTTACTTTGTTTATATGACACTAATCAAAAACTAATTATATACAGTTACATTTAATCTGATCTTTATTTTCTTGAAACTGAAACATTATGCAGGGACTTGGGATTTGTGCTTCATTGGCTTCAATAAGATTTTTCAAATAAAAACTTATTAAATATACTGTAGTAATAAAATTTTATTAGTGTCAGTTTTAAAAGTTACTAATGCTTTATTTGTAGAGCTATTATATCAATGTATGTATGGACAATATAAAATGCTAAAAAATAAAAAGATGGCATGATAGATGACTAGATGTGAAAATTCCATCTCTTCATCTACTGATTGTTCTCTTTTTCTTTTAAGCAAGGTCTTACTTTGTAGATCAAACTGACCTTGAACTCACTATGTAATCCAAACTGTCTTTCTAATTCATATACTAGGTTTTATATATTCATTGCCATTAAATCTGGCAATGGAGTGGGCCAGTCTAAAAAATACTTTTCATTAATGATAACAAATTTCTTTCCTTTTAATGGTAACATACATAAATTAGAAGGCTTTAGCTGTTTGATTCATTTAATTAACATAATTTAGTTTATGTGAGTAGACTGGTACCTATGCCATTAACTGTGTTAATAAATAATTCATATGTATTCCTGTGGTCTAAGGTAGATCTTTCATATCAAGTAGGTTTTAGCTAAACAGTTAACAACATAATGGCCATTAACTCTTCAGAGTAGATGATTGCATAATTACTCTGCTTTTGACAAAAGAAACACAGTTACCTGACCTCAACTTTTGCTACTAAAAACACTTTCTCTTCCTTTGATAAAATCCTAACCTATGTTTCTGATGTGCCTTTTTCTTCACAGCCTGTTTTATTGCCTTGTAGTTTTTTTCTATAGATGACGTGAACTTTATTTAATACAGATACGTAAGAAAAGATTTTCTAAATAATCTGTGAATATATAAATCAGAAACACCCTGGACTGACCCTTCGGATCCCACTACACCTATAGGAACAGATGACTCACTCTTGAGGCGGGGGGACAAAACTGGATTTGCCAGGAGGGGAGAATAAACTAAGCTTTATTGGATCAGTGGGACCATGGGACTGTCCAGGGAGGGGATGGGGAGTTGTGGAGAAAGAAAGGGTGACCTGATGTGGCAGGAGGGGGAAGGGACCTTGAATGGGGATATACAGGGATAGGAAAAAAAAATCCACAGGGAAAGCTGAACACAAAGTAATTTTATGTGTAGCAAATTATTTGCATTATCACCCTTGATAAGTCATGCTTATGATTTTTATTTTCTTTATAGTTATTGTCAACTTATCAGCATTATAAATTCAATTTACTGTTTTCTTGGTAAATACAAAATAAAAAAAATAAATAGTAAATGACTCCCAGGAAATATGAATTATTAGGACTTGAGATAAAAATTTATATGTAAGGTAGAAAAGTGGTTGTTGTCCATAATACTTTTTTGTTTGTTTTCTTTTGCCTTTGAGTGTGACTGCAAAAACCTCAACTTAGCACACTGGGCTCAGTGCAGTTAACTGTGTTCTATTATTGAATCTGGAAGAGATGAGCTATTTCAAGTTCTTGAAAGTCAACTTTAATTCATTTTTGTATTTCTTTAAGAGTTCATGTAACTAGGTCGTTTCTAATTTGAACTCATAGTTTATTTTAAACAGCAAATATGAATATAACATAAAAATTCAAGAAGATGTGATTTGCCAAGAAAACTAATATTGGGGACTTAGGCTAAAAGCTTAGAAATAAGAAATCTGTTCTCTGACCCACTTGAATAGCAATGGCTTCATTTAAATGACTGCTGCCTCATGCCATAGTGATCCACTCAATTTTGTTAAGAATTAGAATTGAAAGTTTAAAGTGATTAATTATATAACTCATAAGCTGTTCAATTTTAGTTATGACAGAATTGAATAATAAAATGAGGACACTATGAAAAAACTGACAAGATGAAAGTAGTTATGATAAAGCTTCTCTGCGTGCAGTGAAGTCATATTAGATTCATGTTTAATCTTCTTATATCAAATAAAACTTTCAGCAATCTTCTGACCAAAAAAAGAAAGAGAGGACAAAAAGAAAAACAGAGAAAAAATCCATGCATCTTATAAGGCATTTTGCATCACTTGAAAACTCAAAAATTATTAAATTTCTACATTGACTAGTTCAACAATTCTTGCAGACTTGAACATTAACTTAACCTCTTCAAAGCCAATTGGGTAAAATTTATTTATCAGAAATTTCAAATAACTTCATTTATTATATATAGAAAATTGTAATTGTTAGAGCAATATATGTGTTAAGGGAAAGAATTTACTTAAATAGGTAGGTCATTTTGTTGTCTGAACTCTAGAAGATAGTTACTAATCTGCGAATTAATCCACATTAGAACTTAAGTGATATTCATTAGAAATACTTGGAAACTATATTGATTTAATAATTATTATTATTCAGTGAAGTTTTGATTATCTGATGTGATTGTTATATTATTTATCTTCAAACACAAGTCTGTGATTTCTAATAGATATTTTTATACCATTTGCTGATTGTTATTATAGACAATGAGTGAATTCAAGATATTTAGAATTAATATAATGAGAAATTATACAATTAATATATTTAAAAGTATAGCTACTACATATGATACTTTTATGAATGAAGTCATAAACATATTCATATGGAGAGCTGTAGTGGTATGAATAGGCATGATCTCCATAGACTCATATGTTTGAATGCTTGGCTCAATGAAATGATGCTTCTGGAGGTGTGGCCTTGGTGCAGGAGTTGTGGAGCTTTTTGCTTATACATTTTCTTTTTTTGATTATTATTATGAACAAAGAAGTTACACTTTCTATCCTTGTATATCCTTATTCAAGGTCCCTTCCACCTCCCACCACATCAGGTCATTCTCTCTTCTCCACAACTCCCCTTCCAACCCCCCACCCCCCACCCCCTCCCTGGGCAGGCAATCCCAAGGTCCCACGGTCCCAGTATTGCTTAGTTCAGCCTCCACTCCTGATAAATCCAGCTTTCTCTCCCCAACATCATGACTAAGTCAGGTGTTCCTCTAGGGGAAGTGGGATCCAAGGATTCAGTCCAAGGTGTTTCTGATTCCAAGCTGTTCAGTGGTTGTAATTTGCAGCTTGGGCATGCTTTGCTTTTTTCTTGTTTGTTTGTTTGTATTTTTGTTTGTTTGTTTAGAGTCCACTAATGAGTGAGTACATCCCCTGCTTATCTTTCTGGGTTTGTGATACCTTGCTCAGGAGGATATTCTCCAAATCTATCTATTTGCCTGCAAATTTTAGGATATAATTTTTCCTTACTGCTGAGTAGTACACCAGGTTTTGAGCTTTTGAGGAAGGTGTATTACGTTAGAAGTGGGTTTTGAGATCTCATACATGCTCAGTTTACTCTTAGCATGACATGCAAACTCTTGCTGCCTATGGATAAAGATTTATCCTCTCAGGTCCTTCTCCAGCAGTGTGTGCCAGCATGCCATCTGCCATAACAATAATGGACTAAATCTCTGAATCTGGAAATCAGCTCCAATTAAATGTTTGCCCTCACAAAACTTACCTAAGTCATGTTGTATCTTCAACAATTAAGGCAAGAGCTATCTGATTCTCATCTTTGGTTATGCTTATTGTATTTAAAAGATCACTGTTTTGCTGAAAAAAGGTGGAGTTTTGTCTTTATATAATTAATAGACAATATTTGTAGGTATCTAAAATATATAAGATTGGGGCCATACTATTAAAAAAATACATAAAGACCAAAGAAACAGTGACTTCTAACATAGGAACACTTTACTTCAACACATAAATTATTCTAAAATACTGTTTCCTAACAGTTGTATATAAATATTTAAGAGAAAATATTTTATACCATACAAGATTATTAAAAATATATATATAGAACTATGAATCCATAAAATGACAAAATGTCTGAAAGTAAATTAGTCAGGAGTATTAGTGTTAAAAATGATAAAAATTTTTCTTCACAGAAGAAATTCAAATGTCAGCAATAAAATTAACAGAAAAAGTTGGTGATTCCTTGAGGACAATGCAATAGAGAAGGAAACAGCTATGAAGGAAAGTATATATTTAAAATCCAGGAAAGCAAAACTTGGAGGTTGGCTTAATAATACAAGGGTAAAATAAATGGTTACAAGAAAAATATCTCTAAACACAAAAGAGTAATGAAAAGACAGGAAGAATCAGAGGATCAGAGTTTGAGGTGAGATTGTGTTTCCCAGTCAGAAGTTCCTTTCTTGTGTCAATGAGTTCAACTGCATTTCTTGCTTTCTCTTCTATAAAATTCAGGGTGACTGGAAGGAGCAGGAGGGGGAAGGGAGCTTGATCAAGGATATACATGGATAAAAAATGATTTTATTCATAATAAAAGTAAAATTAAAAATCCCAAAACTTCATAAGAAAAACTAGACAACACAACAGAGGCTTCATATGTATAGATCTGTGTCATCTGGACACAGCAAATCAGTTGCACATATGAAATAACAGTGGTTGTAATAACATACATAAAACATTTGCAAGCTCAAGCCAACACAAATCTCAACAGAGAAGGGTGAGTTGCTTATGAAGTGTGATATCTATCAAAAGAGGTATTGGTAATTATGGGCTGGTATGAAAGGAGATGTTGCTATTCTTTAAGAGTGTAAGCTCTTGTAAGTTAGCCAGGCCTTACTAAGTGGTCACACCTTCATGAATATAGAGAAAGCTCGAATTTCACTCAATATGTGAAAAACAAATAAAGGATGCAAAGATGGGTGAGTAGAGAAAAGAAACTGGTCTTGGAGGAGTTAGGAGATAAGGTGAGCATTATCATAAGATAAATAAAATCAAAGAACTAATAAACATATTTTTAAAATTCAAAATACGGATAAATATTAAGAAAATAACTGATAATTGAAACCAGCCCACTGCCACACATAACTAAATAATGCAACGCTTTTGATGGGATCACACATCAACATGGAATACAGTTCTCACACATACGTTAAAATTTAGTTTCTTAAGGTATCACAAAGTTTAATATGTGCTATAAAATTAGAACAAAGGAAAATGATTTTTCAATTTCTTATCATCAAGTAAGGTACAATCAGAGATGGATTAGTATTACTACTATGGGAAATTATTTATTATATAACAAAAGGAAAAATGTACTAGTTACTTTCCTTTGAGAAATGCCAAAGTTTTTACTGAGAAATTAGCCAGCCAATAATAAATATTCTAAAACTTTAAAATAGTTTTATTGTATGTGTTGCTAAAAATGTCAAACTTGTGGTTATAAAAGTGCATGTTCATGACTTCCCAAATAAAATGTTTGTACACATAAACACTTATCACATATTTTGTCTCAAAAAATCGGTATGCTGAAATCATTTGTATTTTTATGTGCAGACCCAAAAGGTAGGAATGAATATAGGTCTGAAAGCACAGTAGTGGACTGGTGATAATGCTCAAATAGGATGCCTTTTATAAGCTGGTAAGCTTATTTTTCTATTTCCATTTCTTTGTTTTTTCATGTGTGCATGGTGTGTGTGTGTGTGTGTGTGTGTGTGTGTGTGTGTGTGTGTGTAAAACTGTTAAAGAGAGTTCCAGGATTCTTATCTAAATATGGAGCTTGTTTTATCTTGAATACAAGTGAGACAATTGCAGTGTTGTTGAAGAAGGTATGTTGTTTTCTGAACATAAAACCCTTTAGAGGTATGTTTATAGATACTTCCTATTTAATTTCCTTTCCTTTCCTCTTTGTTCCTATTCAAAGCAATATCACAAAGTATCAACTGTGAAGAGGAGACCCCTGGAGTAATATCCAGGTAGCTGCCTCTAGCTTGCTGGCATCCAGCTAGAAATCTACTTTACCAAAGAAAGAAAATCAATATTAATAAAATGAAAACTGTTTCAAATACATAATTTTAGGAGCACACTTTATTTTCAAGTTTCTAAAATCTTTGCTCATGAGCTACAGGAAGAAATAGAACATCGGCATTTACTAAGCATATTCTGTAAAAAGTGATTTCCATTTACATCACTTCATTTAAAAGGATTTGCTGGGGCAATCAGATTGGCTCTATCTGAAACAGCCCAATTACTAGTAAAAACTGCCTTGGGCCTTAAGGGCTTATGGGCTTTAAAATCCATGATGCTAGACAGAGTATTGCCATCCTTAAGAATACACACATAAGCACACTAAACAATTATTAAAAATCTAATCTTAATAGCACTGCCAAGTGCCATTGCTCCTCAGTTATACTCCAGGTACAGATGGAATTACAAAGCACACCATGCTTTCAAAGTAGCCAAATAGTAAATGGGCTAGGGTCAATACAATAAGGACACAAACACACATGCGAGCATGCACACACACACACACACACACACACACACACACACACACACGCACACACACACAAAACCAACAAAGTAATCAGATAAAAGTAGTTTGCATACGTAGGTCCCCACAAATTCCTGTTGAACATTAAACAAATAAGAACTCAAAAATATGTAGGAATTGGCAAGTGTAAAGCTACTTTTATTTTATTTGTTTAGGAAATGTAGATTTGTGTATTTATAATCATTTTGTTCTAGTGAAGAGAATTATGTTAGAATATATATATATATATATATATATATATATATAATTGTTTATATGATGGATGATATTTACAGTTTTCCATATGTTGAACCATCCCTGCCTTTCTGGGATGAAGTCTACTTGATCATGGTGGATGACTTTTTTATATGATCGGTTTGCCAGAATTGAGAATTTTTGCATCAATGTTCATGAGGGAAATTGGTCTGTAATTCTCTTTCTTTGTTGTGTCTTTGAGTGGCTTGGGTATCAGGGTTATTTGGCCTCATAAAAAGAATTTGGTAATATTCTTTCAGTTTCTACTGTATGGAACAGTTTGAGGAGTATTGCTAGTAGTTTATTGCGCCGCGCCCAATCCCGTCCAGCAGGAAAAGACACAGCACCAGGATTCTTCTGTGGTAATTGACCAGGTCCTTTATTGTTACAGATACTTCTTGCAGTAGTAGCCCCTTGCAATAGTTCTTCTTTCTCTCCCAACCTGTGCAGCCAGTTTTAAGCTCAAGTCCTTCACTCAGCTAATGCCGCGTGGGCCTTCACCATAGGGCCACGCACACGGAAGCAAGCTAGTCAATTCAGCACATCCCATGGATGGAGTTAATTATTACTAGAAGCATTCGCCATCAGGAAGGCTGGGAACAGGAGCCAGCGCCATCTTTAAGGTGCGGCAGCTCCCAACAGTTTATCTTTGAACTAAGCAATATTGGGACCTTGGGACCTTGGGATTGCCTGCATATGGGGGTGATGGGGAGATGTGGAGAAGAGAGAATGGCTTGATGTGGTGGGAGGGGGAAGGGACCTTGAATAAGGATATACAAAGATAGAAAATGTGACTTCTTTATTCATAATAATAATAAAAAGACCAGTTTCTACTGTATGGACCAGCTTGAGGAGTATTAGTATTAGCTTTTCTTTGAATGTCTGTTAAAACTCTGCACTGAAACCATCTGGGCCTGGGCTTTTTTTAATTTTGGAGACTTTTAATGACAGCTTCAATTTCCTTTGGTGTTATCGGACTGTTTAGGTTTTTAATCTGATTTTGATTTAATTATGGTAAATGGTACCTGTCCAGAAATCTGCCCACACCATTTCTTCTACGTTTATCATTTTTGTGGAGTACAGATTTTCAGAGTATGATCTGATAAATCTCTGGATTTCCTGGGGGTCTGTTTTTATATCCACCTTGTCATTTATGATTTTGTTGATTTGGATACTCTCTCTCTCTCGCTGCTTTTTGGTTAGTTTGGATAAGGGTTTACCTATCTTGTTGACTTTCTCAAGATTCATTGATTTATTCATTGATTTTTTTGTATTGTTCTTTTTGTTTCATTTATGTTAAATTCAGCTCTGAGTTTGATTATTTCCTGCCATCTATTCCTTCTAGGTGAGTTTTCTTCTAATTTTTCTCAGACTTTCAGCTGTGCTGATATTTCTCTTGTGTGGCATTTCTCTAGTCTTTTAATGTAGGCATCTAGTGCTATGAATTTTCCTCTTAAGACTACTTTCATTGTATCCCCTTAGTTTGGCTATGTCATGGATACATTTTTGTTAAATTCTAAGAAGTCTGATTTCTTTCTTAACTTCTTCCTTGACCCAGAGGTGGTTCAGTAGTATACTTCTATAATTATATAAAAGTTATATAGACAAGTCATGCACAAACTAGTGGGATTTTCTTTCCAGACATGTGAAGAGTGCCTTCATCTTTTATCTATGGGTGCTTAGCCTGTTCCTGAATAATATAAAGAAGAAACACTTTGGGATGTCATTTCCTGGTATAAGCCAGACATTGACAGGTCATTCAACAGAAATCATAACAAGGTGGCTCCCATCTAAATACATGCTTTATTTGTTAGTTCTTCAAATTACCCAACTATTAATCTCTATGAAGTTATAGGAAGTTGTCTAGGTAGTAAGAATATCAATGTCTGAAAGAATTTAGACATAGAAAAACAATGAAAGCTAACACAGCACAGTAAGTGCTAAAGATGTGTTGTTCATTGTGTCTGTATTCATCTCTTTTTCTTTGTTGTGACAAGTTACATTGACCAGAAAAATGTCTTAAGCATATACATGTAGGATATAATTCATAGGGAAGAAATCACTGTGGAAGGAACTCAACACATCTAGTTGTGACAATTCCACTTTCAAGAATTAAAAGAATAAAATGCATCAGGACTACTTGCTTGTTTTCTCTTCTGTTATACAAGACTCATTGCCTTAGGGATGATGCTATGTTCTCCTTCATCTACTGATGCATTCATATCTGTGTGTTCATTCCAGGGTATGTGAAATGGTTTTAGTCATACATACAAAAGACAGTGTTTCCCTTTTATACTTACCCTTATTGCCAAAAGACAAGCAGTCACAGACTTATCACTCAGAAATAATAAATACTTTTTTAACTTTGACTTTTAAACTGCAGAAACCATCAGCATTTATACTGAATTAAATAATGACAAAAATGTTTATTATAAAAATGACAGATTCCTAGTTTCCTGAATATTTTCATTATCTGATTGAGGGTGATAATAACATGGCAAAGCTAATTTTTGTTTATAATCATTGAGATATATATTTTGACCTATTTAAATTTCCTGTTTTATATTGAGACGTTATAATTTCATATCATTGGTTTCTATCTTTGTAGGCAGATAGCCTTATTTCCTTAATGTAGAGTGTCAACCTATCAATGACCCTTATGAAAATTGTAAGTAATTTCAATACATTCATGGCATTTAGTTTTTTAATACTTGCAAAAGTACAAGTATGTGTTATAGAAACAAGATCATTCCAAGTACTCATGAATGTGATGGAAAACTGGTACTTTTTTGGTGATACAAAGAAAGAGCTCTGCTCTGCAATTAAAAGTCCTTAGTTCAGATGAGACTGCATCATGTAAACTCTAAAAGAGACCATTTCTGTAGAGATTGAAAAATAGTTTATTCATCTACATTTTTACTCAATTAAAATTATGTGAGATTTCTAATACTGAGGCAATAAGATCAATGCCCTGTAAATAAGGCATTTTTGATGCTAAGCAATTTGATATGGAAGAAATTAAAGTGGCTTTAAAATGAACTTAAAATTTGTTTCCCAACTGTCTTTTTCTGCAGTGAGACAGGGATAAACTTTGTCTAATGATTCTGTCTGTAGGAGCTCAAAGTTTAACACATGCCAAAATAGTAAAAACTATCCCTGCTTTCCTTCTCCAAACTTATGTTAACTAAACTCCAACCACAAGGCAATTTCCAAAATGGCAACAGTCACTATTAGCTTTGCTTGTAGTTTTGTCATAGATCATAGGAAATCATTTTCCATATATAGACATTAACAACACTGTGTGTGAGTATGGGTGTGTGTGCATGAACACACACACATGCACACACATGCGCACATGCACACATACACACAAACCAAATGTTGTTGTTCCAGTCCATTGAACTCCTTGAAAAATCATTTACTCTCTTCAGCCCCAACCTCTTACTCTCCTATAGAAAAGCGTAGGGAAGTTTTCAAATCATTAGAGCTTACTGCAGATTCACAATCCTGTGATTACTCCCTGTGACTTTTACTCCTTTGAACATTAGTGATTTTGTATGCCTTTTCTTCTTGTCAGTTTCTATCAACCAACCTTCAGATACTGAAAATTAAAGGTCTCAGGCTTCCCTAGTCTTACTTTCTACCTGTTATTTCCTTTGAGGTTTAATCTATGGCATATGTTTCCAATAATACCCATCACTAACATTATTAACAAAAGCCTCATGTAATTCCCCATAATATATTTCTTTTTTCATCAGTTTTTTGTTTATATTGTAAGTTAAATGTCTCTATAAGTAATGATTTCCATTCAAGCAATATCAACAAAACAATATGAAAAGGTTATATAAATGTCACTGCTTTCCTGCAGATTTTACTGCAATGTCTGTTGAACTCTGTGAACATCTGGACAGAATCTCAACTCTAAAAGGAAATACATCTATTCAAAAAGCATTGTTCTTTGATATAGAATTTTGACTTGACACAGAAGGGGCTTGAAAGAAAGTGTGAAAAAGTCCTTCTGATCACACATTCACATACACAATTCCTTCATTTTTCTTTCTGATGTAAAATTCTAGATCATAAGAAGGTCCATAGTGACTTTTCTATTCTTTATACTTGTTTAATATAAAATTAGTTAGTATATATATTTATATATCTTCAGAAATCAGTGCATGCCATTTAGAATATAAGATCTCTTTTATACTATGAAATAGATTATATTGCAGAAAAGAGCATGAAAGTGAAAATTTCTTTTATTCTTAAGGGTTACATAGGAAAGTCACTGAGTACCTTGAAACTAGGTAAAAAATATCAAAGAAAGAACACTCAAATTGTTTTGTTACTGTAGCCAAAATATTTTAAATTGTATTTTGATATTGAGGTCTATATTTTGACACCTGAAAGGTAATCACTATATTTATCTTGAAGTATTAATCAATTAGTAGAAAAGTAAGTCTTTAACTACTAATCTTTATGCTTCAATTTTTTGTTATCACACTCTTGTTTCCATGCATCAATATTTGGTCTTTTTCTAGAAATAAATATCACTGTTGGAAAAAATAGAAAATCAAAATAAAATCATTAAAAAACTCACAATGTCCTACCATTCCTGAATTTGAGTTATTGCAGAATTACTTATTACTAGAAATATTTTTTACATTAAAAAGGATGGAAAATTTTCAACCTTGTATTCCTGATACTTACTGTGGAAACTTATTCTTCTAAGGTACTATTGGATTTAATTGAACAAGCTTTTGTTGAGCATTTTTGTTATGTGTGATTATAAATGATATTTGTACTCCTAAAAACAATATTTTTATCCTGACTTTGTGGTCAGGTCAATACTGCTCTCACGGAGTAAGTTGGAAAATGCCCAGACCTTCAGGTTTCATGAGGTTTGCATAGATGTATAGTGTATTAGCAGACCTAAAATTTTTTTATAAAATCACTGAAGCCATTAAAAAAATATAAAGTGTATAAATAAAAATGATAGTAGTTATTCTTACAGCACATCTGTAGTCTCCATTTATTTTTAGTACTTTACAACCAGGTCTGTGGAAATAAGTAGAAAGCCATTTTTTATTCAGTATTGTTTAATTAATTCTTTACTTAAATTTATTGATGATTTACTAAATTATCCTATTTAAATACAAGTTAATTTTTTGGTATGTATTAAAATAATTTGAATAACTGTAGGACCTTAATTATTTGGGTAGAGAATAAAAAAGAGATGGGAGAGATTAAAAAAGAAAAAAAACTTATGTTTAAGATTTTTTTCTTTTAGGTGAAAATTACTTTATTCATAATAATAAAAGAGCTGACAGATTTAAAAAATATTCTTAAAAAATCACTCCATTCTCTAAAGCTAAAGAAGTGATGTCTGGCAACACAACCCTCCACTTACCATGTATTGAGTGGTCAAATCATCAGAACTCAAAAGGATAGGTAAAAACCATAAACATGGCAGAAGACTAAAGGTAAAGAACATGATTTAGTCACAGATACCATGGGTCTGCTAGTGACTGGGAAATTACATGATGAAGTTCATTCCTGATATTTCATTTACATAAGAATAACAGAGAACACTGAAAGTAAACAATTACATTCAGAAACCCCTCTATGGATGACACTTTTTGCATAGTTCAGCCTCTAGGCCATAGAGTGGAACTTGAATTTCACACTTCTTAACATTTCCTGGGAAGAGGGTTGTGAAGAGGAAGAGGAAAGTGGAGGGAAAGCAGATTGATTTTGAGCCCAAGAGGGAAGGAGTTGAGAGCTAAGCAGAGGGAGGAGGGGATAAGTGTGATAGTTCATTACTGTTTCATCCCAGAGAACTTGAGCTTTCTCTTCAGAGATTTTTTTTTAAGGTACATTCGAAAGGTACCACAATCTTCCATCCATGTGGTTTCTATTTGGTCCATAAATGTTATATTCCAACTGACAGGTCAGTCTGGTGTGTGTACTGTGGATTACAGCAGGCAAATGAACATGCTTGGCAGTTGTCAGTATATAAATTATTTTCATGATGAATCTCTATAAATTATGGGCAAGACTAACAGTAGAAAAACACTATTTGTAGTATATTATAATTAGAGAACATTCCAGTGCAAAACACAGAAAATGCCTTTTACTTGTGAGGAAAAATGGCAACAATATTGTGATCCACAGTTTGTTTGGATTGAATTAGGAAGGCTACTTATCCATTAACATTCTTATTGTCCTTTGCCCAAAGATGTCAACTGTGTACTTTGCATATAGATGTTACCTATTTTTGCTTTCTGATATCAAAATATTTACTAAAATGTAGCTTAGCTTACTAACTTTATGGATTTTTACGGTTTTTAAATGTAGCATCTTACAACAAATTTTTCATTGATTATAAATAAAGAAATAAAACTTTCTCATGCACAATTTTCCATGACATTCTAGTAATTAATAATATTTTATTTTAGCTCTAAGGATGATAAGATCAATTAAAAGACATTCAGGATGTTTAAATTTTTATTTTCCCTTTTAGAGAAAAGAAAATGTCAGTGGTGCATACCTGGGGATATGATATAAAAGAAATCTTTAAATTCATCCATCCAAACTTCTGCCAGTCTTCGGTTGTTCTTGTTAATGACATGGCCAGTGCCACCAGGGAATGTATAAGGAGTTGCCTTTCGAAAAACATGACCGACATGAGAACAAGTCACAATCTCCAAAGAGCCTCCACATTGCCAGATCTAGGGAGAAAAACAATCCCATAAAAGAGACAATGGGTATTATACAGTAAGAATGCATACGATGAACAAAGTTTGGCAGTACCTTACAGATGTTTTACATTTCAGCAAAATATTACATAAACACAGAATGTTGAGCTAGAACAATCATAATTTACAAACAAAAATCATCTCTTTTTATGTTTGTAGCAAAGGGATCTTGGAGCTAAGATATAACTCTTTTCATGTCATTTTATTAGGTAACACAAGTTATAGTATATAGTAGTCACACTGTTACTATTTAATAGATAATTTAGTATATATACTCTGATATGAGTGAATGTCATTGTGAATTGATAGAGATATCAATGCACCATTAAAATCTAAATTTCACTGGAAGAAAAATAAATCAATTACACCCAGTGCTAACTATCATTTTTTTTTTAATCTTATATGTTTGATGTAATTACTTTTACCAACATTCCGGCATGCTTTTACTTTTGCTAACCATGTATGAATGCGTCCTTCAAAATCATTTTTTCAGAATATTCTTTGAAGAGAGTGATGCTGATTTACTTTTGCACCATAAGCATTATTTTAGTAAAGGACTATAAGTGTTATATTGTAAACAATTGTTCATTCAAGAAAAATATATTTCAGGAAAAATACTATAAAACCAGAAACTCTTAAAAAATATATCTTGTATTTCTGGACATAATTGGATGCACTTTGTAGCTGAAGGCAGATACTATATAAAGTTTTCACAAGTATTTATTTCAAGAAAATATAATTGTGTAGCCAAAAGTTTTACTAGTATTTTGCTCCTTGGTATTGATGTAAACAATGGCCCCTAGGTCAATAATTTCTGTTCTATGTGTATACAATTAATTATGGATTTAAAACATTGAGAAATGCTACTTTTATTAAATATATACAGGTTTTTATGTTCTTAAAAATAACCGATAGGGCTTTACTCATGGAGTAAAGGCACTCCCTCTTCATTCTGACAATATGAATTCAATCCTCGGAACCTGAGTGACAGAAAGGGAAAGCTGCTACTAGTAAGTTGTCTTCTGACACCCACAAGTATGTGTACCATAAATGTTCTCATACAAAAATAATGTAGCTGAAGAACATGAATACAAAATTAAAACTGTTACACAGTAACATTTGCATTGTACTAAAAGCATACAGTCTTCAGTTGTATTGAAGTACACAAAACAGCATTATAAAGGACATGTGCAAGTATCTTGACTTTTATATAATAAACTTGAATAGCCAAAAAAGACTGCCTGTGTGATCAGGATTATGCTAATGAAAGAGATGAGAAGCCCAACACCTATGTAGAAAGCAGAATAGCTGACCTCTTAATAACTTGCAAAAAAGAAACAGATTTTGTTAAATTATTTCATAGGCCTATAATTCCTCTATTGTCTGAGCATAAAACCCACACTCAATCTTGCAATTGGGAAATTTTTTACATACTTCCTTTGTTTAAATGAAGGTATTTGATCTTTCCCCTCACGATAATAAATCAAAGCTTACAGATCAGAAGAGGCACATCCTTTATACCAAATAAATGTATCTGATATAATCATCCCCTGTTGTTCTCTTGATATCACGATTTCACCATATAAATTACACACTATGACTTCAAAATGTATATATTAAATAATTCATTCAATGAAAAAAGTGTATAAAACATAAATACATCATAAATTGATTCTCATCCACACATTATATTTACCCCATGTAAAGTAGTATAAATAATATTTTATAGACTTGTCAAATCTTTTCATTGTTGTATTACTCCTCATTGTGAAATAATTCTCATTTCTGTATATTCTTCAAAATATAAATGGTAGAAGCCACAAATGTTTATCTAGATGAGTTATGCAATAGACTCCATTTTTGGAATCTCCTTTTCTATGTATTTCACCAGTGTTTTATTGCCTTAAAGACCATTCAGATGCTGGTCTCCATTTCTTTTCATAGGTCCAAGTTGTTATCATTTGTTATATTAACATAGGTGTGTTCTAAATACTGACAATTTCAACTCTTATATATTATCCTAGAATTTTCCAATGGGGCATGGATTAGTATAGCAAAAATATTTTCTGAACAAGTCTTTTTATTGTCTCAGAGATAACCAATTATGCCAGTCGATAATTGAATTTTTGATTTCATTCGTCTCTACCAGTGTGATCTTATTTAGTCCCAGAAATTTACAACCTATTAGTAAATGGTCTCAACAATCTCACACTTGGCTACTCAAATTAAATAAGAAATAAAGTAAAATCAAACTCACTGTCATAACTTATTTTCTTTACCTTTTTAAAACATATTTAACCCATTAACCACCCTTGAATTGTATTGTCAGTAAAATAATTTATAAATTATTCAATTGCTCAGAATTCTACTACAAAATACCAGATTCTGGTTAAATAATGACCTCAGCAAAAGAAATGCAGCTTAATTGTCTGGAAATTTAGGACATCTATAACCATGTTGCTAGAATATTAAATATCTGATAAGTGTATTCTTCCTGGATCATAATTGGTCACCTTATTTGCTCGCTTCTCATAGATTCATACCAAGAAATCTATGTTGTCATTTTCTCCACTTATAACATTCCCAGGTATTTTGGTTAAGACTCAGTTTTTGTGAAATAATTATCAACTGTTTATAGTACCATCTCTAGTATAGTCATACAGGAATTCTGACATTCAACATATGAATGATTAGAAATTATGAATAAAATCATGCCAATACATCTTTGTTTTTTACTTCAAAAATATATTTTAGTTTTAGTTTTAAAATTTATAATTTTAAAGAAAAGAAAGTGGAAAATACACTTCTATGAATTGGCCCAGGTGACTACTTCCTAAATATAACACCACTGGCACAGACACTAAAAACAACAATCAATATGTGGGATCTCTTGAAGCTAGGAAGCTTCTGTAAAGCCAAGGACACTGTCAATAGGACAAAACAACAGCCTACAGAATGGGAAAAGATTTTCACTAACCCTACAAGTGATAGAGGACTGATCTCTAAGATATATAAAAAACTCAAGAATCTAGAGCCCAAAACCTTGAATAACCCAGTCAAAAAATGGGGTTCAGGTCTAAAAAGGGAATTCTCAGCAGAAGAATTACAAATGGCTGAAAGGCACCTGAAAAAGTGCTAATCTTCTTTAGCCATCAGAGAAATGCAAATCAAAACAACTTTGAGATACCACCTAAGACCTGTTAGATTGGCTAAGATAGAAGGCACAGATGACAGCCTATGTTGGAGAGGATGTAGAGCAAGGGGAACACTCCGCCATTGTTGGTGGGAGTGCAAGCTTGTTTAACCACTTTGGAATGCAATATGGCGGTTTCTCAGAAAATTGAGAATCAATCTCCCCAAGGACCCAGCAATACTACTTCTGGGTGTATACCCTAAAGATGCACATTCACACTCCAAAGGTATTAGCTCTACTATGTTCATAGCAGCGCTATTTGTAGTGGCAAGAACCTAGAAACGCCCTAGATGTCCCTCAACTGAAGAATAGATTAACAAACTGTGGTACATCTACACAATGGAATACTACTCAGCAGTAAGAAAAAATGATATCCTAAAATTTGCAGGCAAATGGATGGATTTGGAGAATATCCTCCTGAGTGAGGTATCACAAACTCAGAAAGATAAGCAAGGGATGTACTCACTCATTAGTGGTCTCTAAACAAACAAACAAGAAAAAAGCCAAGCATGCCCAAGCTGCAAACCAAACCACTGACCAGCTTGGGATCAGAAACACCCCGGACTGACCCTTCAGATCCCATTCCACCTATAGGAACACCCGACTCACTCTTGAGGTAGGGGGGGCAAAACTGGATTTGCCAGGAGTGGAGACTGAACTAAGCATTATTGGATCAGTGGGAACATGGGACTGTCTGCTGCCTGCCCAGGGGATGGGGAGTTCTGGAGAGGAAATATGACCTGATGTGGCGGGAGGGGGAAGGGACCTTGAATAAGGATATACAGGGATATAAAATAAATTCAGTGGGAAAGCTAAGCACAAAGTAATTTTATGTGTAGCAAATAATTAGCATTATTGCCCTTCTTAAGTCATGCTTATGATTTTATGATTTTTATTTTCTTTATAGTTATTGTTAACTTATCAGCATTTTAAATTCAATTTACTGTTTTCTTGATAAATTCAAAATAAATAAATAAATAAATAAAAAAGAACTACTGACATACTTATATAGAATCTCACAGTAATCTCTCATCTGCTCTCAAACAAAAATGATTTAGTGAAGTCATCATTTTCACTATAAATATTTTTTTCTTCTTTCTTTTTTATTATGAATAAAGAAGTCACACTTTCTATCCTTGTATATCCTTAATCAAGGTCCCTTCCTCTTTCTACCACATCAGGTCATTCTTTCTTCTCCACATCCTGCCACGGGCAGGCAATCCTAAGGTCCCAATATTGCTTAGTTCAGAATTAAGAAAAGTAACACAGTATGTAGTGAGCTAGGTAATTTAAGGTCTTCTCATTATTAGAAGTTCTATATTATTAAGAATGGTTTTCCATTTTTCCAGTGATTGGACCAAAAAATAAAACAAATCAAGAAAGGGGGTTCAGTGCAAAAAGGATAAAATTGCCTTTCCCTACCAGCTAGAAGCCTATGAATAGCAAATAGGCCAACTATTCCAGTACTGCCATTTGAATAGAGAAAAATGTGCTAAAAATATTCTGGGAAAATCAATAAGCATGCAAAAAGCTCATTTCTAGTGTAATAAGAATGGTGTCTATTGTAAAGAATCTTAGGAATGGGCTTTGTCTGATAGTATAGCATAACCGGCAAGTCAAATGATGAAGTGACTGAAAGTATGTTGCTATATCTCTGTACGCTGTAAATTATGACTGGATAATAAAGGAACAGTTTTGACCTATGGGAATGCAGCTTAGATTCAGGGGGAAATTCCAAGCATAGCTAAAGGAGGAAGGTCGAGTCACAAGAGATGCTTTGAGCTGCTGCCCTAGGAAGCAAGATGTGTAAAATAAACAAACAAAATCACAGGTAAGCCATGAGCTACATGGCATTAACAGATTAATGAAAATGGGAAACTTGTGGATACTTATGTTGAGTTTCAATTCATTTCTGGGTCTTACATGCAGACTATGGTGCATAGCAAAGAGAGCTATAGACTAGTAATATAACTCATCAGCAAGTGTTCGCACAAGTAAGAAAGAGAGTTGGTGTCTGTTTGCTGTAACAGAGACAAAGACCATCTTCTCTTTGAAGATTCTTGGGAGTCAAAGAGATTGTCCACAACAAAGCATAGATTAAAAAAAATGATATGAAGGAAACTTGAAGGTGATTAGTACCAAGAACTGATAGATCTATATAGAGTCAATCATAGACAACCATAAGCTAACATACTGTACATGATCTACCCCAGCCCACTCTGTTACCTGACTTGAATGGAGAGATAGCAACAATACACATTTAAAGGTCTTCTGTCAGCATGTGCCCTTGAGCAAATAATACAAATGTCAACTATTGTAATTAACAAAACAAAGCCTTTTCAGAAGTATTTTTAATAATTGCAAGCCATCAGAAAAACATAGCATTTGTCCTAAATGACAAGCATTAGCTCTTAAAACTGCTATCTTTCTAAACATAAAAAGGTGGTTGGAGAAAAAAAAATAAGCATTATAAGTATATAGTAAACATATTCCACAACAAATTCAGATTGTACAATGAATCCCTCATCAAGCAGTGATTGATACCTATGCTCAGAGTTGTCTCTTTTTGCTTTTATATTGCAAATGTGCATTAGCACTGAAGTTATGTGCAATATCCTGGGGTTTTCATATGTACTCTGTCAATTGCTGGGACTTTCAGAGGTTGTAGTCTTATGGGTCCTATGTTAATATTAGGGCACAAGACATAGTCACCACAAATATGTGAATTTGACATTTGAAAAAAACATTGTCAAAACCAAAGGTAAGTCTGACTCCAGCCTGCTTCTCATCTGACACATCATAATAAAAATTTATCTTGCCTGTATAACCTTAAAATCAGCCATAAGACCCTTCTTCTCTCTCAGCCGGTGCTTGAGGTGTAGGTGACTCTGAGCAAACAATTCTGGCTAAATTCTTTTGCTTCCAACTCCTCTCTTATATTAGATCATTCACTATAGTCTAGTCTTACTTCATGCCTATTCATTTCATTTTAATTAAAATTAAAATGTACAGCATTACATGAGGTTTTGGTTCTCATTTCTGAAAACTTCCTTCTCAGACAAAACTTTTGTTAATATTTTTTACTTTATCTAGTTATCTGTCTTGTGCAAAAGAATTATCAGTCACCTGGAACTTAGCAGAGAAAGGAAAAGATACTAATTTACCTCCATTATACTTTGATCATGCACACACAACAAAGAATAGAATCTACTGAAGTGCTTTGGTCCCAATCACCTCTGGCCTTTTTGCCTTAATAGGTAAGGAGGAAAATACCAGTTTCCTGCTATTTTACTAAGTGGTAAAGATAATTTCTAGGCGCAAATATAAATATAAAAAATTCAATAATGGTTGCTAATTTTAAGGTAGAATAGAAATCTTCCTGTGATTTTGTCTGTTAAATATGTTTATGAGTCTTACTAGAGAGGATGGCAACTATTGTATAGCTCAGAATATATTGGCTCATGATGACTGACTCCTGGAATAATATTCATCCTCCATAAGCCATCATTGCTTATGTCATAAATACTCTTAATACATCAAACTAATTTTTGGCAAATCTCCCCAAAATAAGGATATTAACATAGGACTACATGGCAATATCAATAATAATCTAATATGAATATAAAAGATAATTGATATAATATTGGCAAAAAGTTTCCATAACCATAGACAATAGACTAACGGTTCTCAAAATTCCTAATGTTGCAATTCTTTAATAGTTCCTCATGTTATTGTGAGTGACCCACAGCCATAAGATTATTTTATTGCTACTTCATATCTGTAATTTTGAATTATAATGCAGTTATGTGGTATGGAGGACATTACATATGCAATACCCCACAAGGTCATAGCCCAACAGTTGAGAACCACCAATGTAGACTAAAATGAGGAAGTTAAAACATTTGTTTTAGTTAAAGTATGTGAGTAGCAGACTAAGGCCAAAACAGGGTTAAATGTTGGCCCACCCCAACATCTACCCCATCTAAGAACTGCTGAAGAAATGGGAAGAGAAGTGGTCTGCTGATCCAGTGCTGCAAAATACTCACAACACAGGACAAAAACAGAATATCCAGGAAAAGTTCTAGTGAGAGCTCAGCATTGTTCAATAGTGTAGGAGAGGCCACGGTCCTCAAACAGACCAATAATCCTTGGCAATGAAAGCCTACATGTAAAACTGTAGAGATAAAGGGGTTTACTGTGTGATTATGACTCACCATGTCACTCTGAAGCTTCCCTGATGAGATTTTCTATTCCTCCCTACTCCCTGCTTTTTTCCCCCTTTTATTCTCTTGATTTTCATTTTGTCTCATTCTTGAGAGAATGAAGATGCCTAGGATGGGGAAACATGATGTGAAAGACACAACAAAATAAAAAGAAAGTAAAAATAAAAGTGTGTGGGTAAATCTTACAAACTTCATGACATTGCCAGTTTCTTTAGTAAATATCTTTTTTTAAAAAGGCTAAAAAAAAGTGAACAAAGAGAGAATAATAAGACCCCTAGGAAGAATGTACATGGTAGTTGTCAGTACTTACCTTTTGCAATCACGTTGCTCTGGGAATTTTAGGAAGGTTACATAGCATGCACTATGAAACAAACACAATTTTCTTTAATTGACAAGTTCCTTTGTAGTTTAAATTTCTCTTAAACTTACTATGAACCCGAGGAAGACTGAAATTTGGATTTCCCTGTATCTTCCTCTCAAATCTACTATTAGAGGCCTGCAATGCCAAACTTGGCTTAGAGAATGATATGGCTTGAATCAAGAACAATATAAAAACGATACAGTCACTATCAACAGAGCTGCAATCATACCACAAACAGAAATATTCTATTGTCACCTGTACTATCTATGTATATCTGTAAAACTTTGTTAGTTACATGACCAAAAAATTGTGATTATAGAAACCACTTGAAAATTCTGTTGCTTAATTTAAGAACAAGTAAAATAATTTCTTATTTAACATTTAATTTTGCTGTTGACACAGTGTTGCCGATTCATGTTTTTGGAAATGAAACACATTAAATCTTGAATTATATTTTTCCTTAAAAATTCAAATACCAGTGTGTTAACAGTTTATGTACATGGTGATGATTTTAAAAGCATAGACAAATATTTTTCAACTATAATAGAACATTATTTTTTCACAAGTTATTGTATAAGAACTGAACAAGCAGGATAAACTGAATAAAACATTTGTCACTTCCACATGAACTGGTAATGCCAAGGTTTCTTTATAACATCAAGCTAATCTGTTCTTTGAGGCTTCAGAAAGATTAACATTTATGTATTTTGTTTCTGTTAACCAAATTTGACTGTATATAAAATATAAATAGTCTTTTTTTCATGGAAAATCGAGCTAGTTTCCAGATTTTTTTAAAGTAAACTTCTTTGATAATTTAGATTAGTTATAGAAAATGTCTGTTGCTCATTTGATTATCTATTTGATCTTCTCCCCATGGCCAAAAAAATAACAAATTTACTTTGTCTTTTTCATGTGTTTTGATGCCCACAGCAGTGATTGAGAACATAAAATTCACGAACAGCTGGTTGGGGGCACTTATGATTGTAATCTCAGAGCTCCAGGTTATTAGGCAGGAGGATACCTACAAGTTCAAGCCTAGCATGGGCTACACATGTAGCCTCAGGCTTTCTATGTGAGAGTATATGAGTTTGTCTTATGTCAATAATTCAATAATAATGATAACTGTTATAAGGTGGCATCTATAAATTTACTTCAAGGGTAACTGTTTTCAATTTAAAGTTGTGCAAGACTGATACAGAAAAATATCTCTTTTATTCTGAGTTTCACTTTACTTTCCTGCCTGCCACCATCTCAGCAATAAACTATTTTTAGATGCCCCTCAACTGAAGAATAGATTAACAAACTGTGGTACATATAGACATCCTCAATAATAAAAATAAATGTATATGGAGGCCATGTGGATCAATGGTTATTAGTGTGTCTTCAGATACAGAGATGAGATTCCTCTTTGGCTCCTTACCAGCTGAATGACCTCATTGTTTTCTTTCTATGCTTTAGGTTGTAGGTAATAAAAAGAAATTGGGAAGGTGTACCCAAGTGGGTTGTTGTGATGATTAAGGCAAACTAGGAAATGTGAAGATATTTAGTATTTATATAAAAAATGATTTTGAACACAGTAGACTGGAGCGATGTATTAAGGAGTAATTGCAATAATATATGGATGAGATGATAATGTCCTAGGGTGATGGTAATGAAACAGAGAGGCGTGTAATAGCCTGACACAATTTGGGGAATAAAATTATGAATTAATTCATGTGCTTCTTGAACCATTATGTTCTCTATTAGGCCCAGCTCTCAGTCCTGTTCCTGTAAACAGACTTTGTCTATCCATCCTGTCTTTCATTGATCTGTTTTCACTGAAATATAACACTTAACCTAGCTCTATAACATGCAACTCAGCTCTTTATTCTCAGTTTCTTATATAATTAAATATTTATCTTTCATTTTGGAGGTTTGATTTATGCATACTTGTATAGGACTCTGTGATACACACACACACACACACACACACACACACACACACACACCATATCCTAGAAGCATCATGTTTGACTTTGTAACCTGATGCAATTTAGATAGTAAAAAAAAAATCTGAAGTAAAAAGATCAACCAATAGTCTATGCTATAAGTAAATTAGAATGTCAATGTCAATCTAATTTAGGATCATAACATATTCTGTTGATTGAAAGGAACATAGTAAATTGTGGAGAATTGCCTGATACCAAATAGATAAGCAATAGTTGTTGCTTTCATAGTCCTTACAAAGATGAAACTGGTGACATTGATAGTTGATATTACAGTCATCATTAGTACTTCACACTCCCGTTTAGGTAGAAAGAGAGAGACAGAGACAGAGACAGAGAGACAGAGAGAGACAGAGACAGAGAAGGAGGGAAAGAAGGGAGGAAACTTCTAAATAGAAAGAGTGAGAAAGCACAAGTGAGAGAGAACACAAGACAGAACACAAGAGACAGAGACAGGACAGAGTTTGTGTAATGGTAGATAACTACTGATCATGGAATCTTATAATTATTTTGACTCGGGTTGTGCCAGGATGCCATCTTGGTTTGTTGGCTGAAATATGTTTAACTATTTACTTTGTAACCATTGATTCATATTGCTTGTAGTAACTAGAACTGAAGTCATTTCTTTTTTTTCACTTTATTTTTTATTTCTTCTTCTTCTTCTTCTTCTTCTTCTTATTATTATTATTATTATTATTATGAACAAAGAAGTCACACTTTCTAACCTTGTATATCTTTTTTCAAGGTCCTTTCCCCTTCCCTTTACATCAGGTCATTCTTTCATCTCCACACATCCCCATCCCATCCCTGGGCAGGCAGCAGGCAGTCCCATGGTCCCACTGCCCCAATATTGCTTAGTTCAGTCTCCACTCCTGGCAGATGCAGTTTTCTCCGCCCTCCCTCAAGAGTGAGTTGGCTGTTGTTCTAGGGGGAGAGGAATCCAAGAAGTCAGTTCAGTGTGTTTCTGGTTCAGTGGTTATAGTTTGAAGCTTGGCCATGCTTTGCTTTTTTCTTGGTTGCTTGTTTGATTGTTTAGAGTCCACTAATGAGTGAGCACATCCCCTGCTTATCTTTCGGAGTTTGTGATACATCACTCAGGAGGATATTCTCCAAATCCATCCATTTGTTTGCAAATTTTAGGATATCATTTTTCCTGACTGCTGAGTAGTACTCCATTGTGTAGATGTACCACAGTTTGTTAATCCATTCTTCAGTTGAGGGACATCTAGGTTGTTTCCAGGTTCTTGCTATTACAAATAATGCTGCTATGAACATAGTTAAGCTAATACCTTTGGAGTGTGACTGTGCATCTTTAGGGTATACACCTAGAAGTGGTATTGCTGGGTCCTTGGGAAGACTGATTCTCAATTTTCTGAGAAACCGCCATATTGCATTCCAAAGTGGCTGAACAAGCTTACACTCCCACCAACAATGGAGGAGTGTTCCCCTTGCTCCACATCCTCTCCAGCATAGGCTGTCCTCTGTGTCTTTTATCTTAGCCAGTCTAACAGATGTCAGATGGTATGTCAAAGTTGTTTTGATTTGCATTTCTCTAATGGCTAAGGATGATGAGCACTTTTTCAGGTGCCTTTCAGCCATTTGTAATTCTTCTGCTAAGAATTCCCTTTTTAGATCTGAACCCCATTTTTTGATTGGGTTATTCAAGGTTTTGGGCTCTAGATTCTTGAGTTTTTTATATATCTTAGAGATCAGTCCTCTATCACTTTTAGGGTTAGTGAAAATCTTTTCCCATTCTGTAGGCTGTTGTTTTGTCTGGCATTTTCTTTGAGACAAGTTCTTGCTATATATCCCTAGCTACACAAACTCAAGATCCCCTTCCATATGCCAACTCAAGGCTAGATCACATATGTTTGCTGCTATACCTAACTACAGAGTTATGTTTTGTGTGGAAAGAATTGAGGATGTCTACATCAAGCTTTTGTGGACTTTATCTTGGAAGTTACCAGAGATAACAAAAAGATTCAGTCTTCTGAAAGACTCTAACCTGTAATTTATACTTCATAAATTAATGCTTCATTTTGTTTTATAATACTGTGGGTCATACCTAAGCTTACGTAGGCCAATCAAGCCCTCTACAACTAAGTTATAAATCAACACACCTGAATACTTCTTTCAGAGGGAAAAAACTTATTTTTATGTAAGATAACAGCATTATATTTAAAATTGTAAGGATGGATTCTGCTTGTGAGCTAGAAACTAAACAATTAGATAATTTTTAAATGATATTAAATCTTGAGCATTATTAGAAAATTCAGAATTAGTAGAAGAAGAAGGAAGGCTGACAAATGATTATAGAAATATAAAAATAAAACTTCAAATTTTGATAAATTCATCTCTACTTGGTAAATTAAATTAACCTTATTTGTATTAGGAGAACATGATAAAAGCCATTTGCGGTCTCAGTCAATACATGCCACACTGGTAAGAAAATTGGAGTTTAATACCTAGACTACATGTGAGAAAAAGTTCATGATGGTTTATTTTGTGATCTTACCTCTGGGATTATAGAGACTGGTAAATGGTAGAGCCTGACTCACCACTCAGTCTGCCTACTTGGCAAGTTCCAGGCCAGTTGGTGATCCTGTCTGAACAACAGTCTGATTCATAGGTGTCATAAATGGTTAAGAATGTTGGTTGCTTCCTTCCTTTGAAAGTTTTCATGGCACTTTCTGGCACCACCTTGGGTCAAGAGAAGCTATTCAAGTCAGTTGTTAGTTACATGGCTGTGGACCTTGTATCTGAAATGAACAGAGTCTTAAGCAGTAAGGATGCAAACTCCACCTCCTCAAGACAACAAAAGGTAGCAGTAATATTCTGCGGTGCTATTTTGTTAAATGGATTTTGGCTCTTGGGAGGGGCATTGTTAGACTTAGACATAAAATTTTATTTAAATTATATACACATATTTGTATTTGTAGAGTTGTGTGTATTGTAGGGTTTAGGAAAGCTGTTTAATAGTGTAATTTATTATGAGATTTTTCAGACATCAGTATTGTTATTCTACCCTCCTTTCTCCTTTTGAATTTACCTTCCTCTCTAAATTGAGCACACATTTTTTTCTCATTTCCTTCATAAGATCATTAACCCTGATACTCCCTCCTCTATTAATCTGCTACCCAAGCAATAATCCCATTTTATTTTCCTGGTTTGTGCAGTTATTCGAGGATTTGCACTCACATTTGAAACTAACAAAGCACTAAAACCCTAAGGGTGCAACTGTGGCTGTAACCCACTATTTTCTTATTGAACTTAAGACTCACTCAACAAGAGGAAAATAATGTCTGGTACTGGATACCTAGCCTGCTACCTGCCTAAGTGAAGCTATAGATCTTAGAGGAGAACATACAACTACTATTTTTTTTTAACTGAGTGTAATCGCTAACTACATTCTAAATATTCATCTTTATGCCACACTGTAAGTATATTCTTTATCCCCTCATTAAGCAAACTTCCCTTTGGAGAAGATAAAGATTATTATAAAAAACCACAAGGAATCACAATGCAGGGTGTGGAACACAGAGTATACATTTGCAAAACAAATCCTGCACCTAAGGCTCAAGAAATATTGAACAAGAGGAGAGCTACATTATCAAATGGTTTTATGTGAGACTGTCTCCTAGTAATGACAGAATTTGCACCTATAGTGTCTTTCCAATCTGACCGCAAGACAGAATGAACCAGGTCATCAATAGTATACATGTTAATGTGAGTGGAGGAAAAACAAGGAAACCTCAAACCCATACAAATATCTAGAATCAACTAATACATGCTGATTGAGAGAAATAGGTTTTCTTGAGAAGACCACAACATTGGTTAGAACATAGCAAAGATCAACATTGAAATCATACATATGTGTAATATTACACAGTCAGAGATATTACATATATATGTATATATACACATATGTATGTATTAGCATGTAACAGAATTAATGAGAAAAAGAAGTCAGAATATTGAAAGAGCAAAAGAGTTATATGTGAGGTTTTGGAAGGGGAAATAGGAGTATAAAACAATGCAATTATAATCTCAATAAACAAGCAATGTAATAACAACAAAAAAAGAGATTTTTCTTGTGGACAGATGATGTCGACATCTGGTCTCCACATGCAATCCTTACCCATGCATGTCCAGTCACATGAACATATTGAAAACACACACAGACCTGGATAGGAGAAACTGTAAAAAGTATGGTCCTGTCAACCTCATTATGAAATGATATATTTTCCCCTCCTGTGAAGTATTTCTTATTTTATATAGGTCTCAAATTTTATAAACACCAAACATATATATTGTTGTAATATGAGTACAATAAGCTGAGGCAGGACAGGATTCCAATGCAGCTATGCTTATGTTCTACAGTTCTTTTTTAAACTATGTGTCATGACTTCATTTGAAGTTAATACAACTGAATGTTGGACCACAAAGTCTGAAAAGAGTTAAAGACTTCTGAATGGACATGGACAGAAAGATTATTTCAAAATCAGATATTTACTGAATCTTTAGTACATCTGACTGGACTCCGCATTCACTTGCACTACAAAGCCAGGCTTTACTATGGCCTTTGTTCTGAAATGCATACTGCACCTGTTGGTTTGCACTTATATAACACCAAGCTTTCTAAAATAAACCAGTTAAGATTTTTGGAGCTACTGTAAGCAATGAGTAACATTTGGTTTTACTGTATATGGAAAGTTATTGTTTTAAAAAGATGAATGATTTAATTATAAAAATCAAGGATATTTTCTTATTATCAGTTTGTCATATAACTATCAAATAAGCATAGCTTTGAATTGTAGCACATTAAGATGTTTGACTTCTATATTAGTAGCTGAGTTGTTGTCTTGAGTCTCATTAAAATTCTAAAACAATTTTGACACTGAGATAAGGCAAATTTTCAACACTTACTGAAATGTCCCTACATATAACTCTGCTATTTTGTACTATGTGTTTACTGAAAGTGATGTTAGCACCATTGACATTATAAAATTAGAATATTGCTCAATTCTGAAAAACACTGAGTATATTTGATGTCCTAAAATAGTAGTTATCAACTTTTCTAATGCTGTGACCCTTTAATATAGTTCCTCATGTTTTGGTGACCAGTAACCATAAAATTATTTTTGTTTCTACTTCATAATTATAACTTTATTACTGCCATACATTGTAATATTAATATGTGCGTTTCTAAAGTCTTAGATGTTCCTGAGTGAATCAACACTCAAGGGATTGAGATCCAGATCCACAGGCTGAGAAGTACTGTCCTAAAGCATCAAAATTTATCCGAAGTTTATTTATTTTCATAGAAAATACATACTTAATACATATAAAAATTTCATCTTAATAAGTGTTAAAATTGAATATATATCAGTATAATTTAAATTAAATGATTTATTTTCAGCATATGTTTAATTGAAAAATCTATTTTTATATTTGTAAAAAATTATTTTTAGGTGAGAATGATTTACTTGTGGTCTAAGAAGCCATGATATACTACATATAGAGCTCCAGGACAAGGGATTCACAAAGAAAATCTGTCTTAAAAATAAATAAGTAAGTAAGTAAATAAATAAATAAATAAGAAAAACCGTGATAATATCCTATAATTTTTTTAAAATGTCTATTCACATTTTCTCTCCTCAAAAATTTTCATCTTACATTTATGGTTGTGAGCCAAGCCTTTAATGGCTGAGCTACACCTTGAACCTTGGAGCCCATCCCTCCAGAGAAACACCTAATTCAGTCTTTATGTGAAGGTGAGAAAAGTAGATCTGCCTGGAGTGGATGTTGAACTAAGCCACCTTGCGACCTTGAGACCTCCTGCCCTAGCTGGGGAGGAGATAAAGTGAAGGAGAGAAGACTGAGTGACTGGGAGGGGCGGGAGGGGGAAGGGAGCCTGAACAAGTGGATACATGGATTAAAAAAAAATCATTTATCTTAACAAAGAATTTCTTCTTCCTGAAATCAGGAGATTATACTTGTCCCTTTTACAATATCTACTAATTTTCTAAAAGACATAATAAATAGGATATAAAATAGGATACTCAGCAAGTTTTAGCCAGACCAAATCCCAGCAGAGTTTGTAAATGTAGACAAGAACTCACACCCAAAGCCTAGATGCTGCTGACAATTGATAACTGCTGAGAATGGGAAGGTCAGGTTCTGGAAAATGTCGTTACTAATAGGTCTACCAAGCTCCAGCAGAAGGCCACACACCCACAAAGTTCAGGGCAGGACAAACTGGCCCTGATTCATGGGGATGAGGATAAAAGAGCTCAGAAGGTTATATGGTAGAAAGAAGAGAATTAGCTTGAGTGGAGTTGGAGAAGGGGGTAAATAATGTCAAAAGTATTGTACAAAATTCTCAAAGAATTGAGTTTTCAAAGGCATTACAGACGGTTGTGAGCCACCATGTAGTTGTTGGGAATTGAACTCAGGGCCTCTGGAAGAACAGGTCGTATTCCTAAACTGCCATCTTTCCAGCAAATATGTACTTTCTATTTATTTTATGTTTATTGATGTTTTGCCTGAGTGTATAACTGTGTAAGGGTGTCAGATCTTGGAATTACAGACAGTTGTTAGCTGTCAAATGGATGCTGGAAATCAAACTTGGGTTCTCTGGAAGAACAGTCAATGCTCTTAATCACTGAGCCATCTTTCCAGCTTCTTTGTTTGCTTTGCAATTACCCTGACTATTGGGTGGTACTGGAGGAAAGCATAGAGAGGGAAATAAAAAGTATCAAATAAAAAAGGAACAACCAATTATTCTTTTATTGATCATAGAATTGAGCTAAACTACTGTTTTCAAACTAAATTTTATACACACACACACACACACACACATCAGGGTATTCCATGTGCATGGGAAGTCAGTAGTGGCTGTGATGAAGTTTTACATTCTTAAACAATAATACAATCTTCTATAATTCAATTACTAGTGGAGATATTTTTGGTATGCACATACCAACATTTTATCATGCATATACTATTGGTATTTTTGTCTTACATCAACTTTCTGTCCCTGCAATTTTCTGACCTTTCAAATCAGTGCATAACAAAACTTTATTATTTAAAGTTATTATTCTACATCTTATTAGAGCTGCTGCTATTAGAAAGCCACATCACTTCTCTACATCTACAGGGCAAGCCATGACTGTATTTGGGCAAATCTTCCATCTTAAATTAATTGTACGAATAGAGCAGGCTAGTAATAAGAATATAAAGTAGCCTCTAGAATATTGAAAATTCACAATGTAAGGTAGTTCTCAAAAAAATACCAGTGACTATATTTCCATATTTAAAATAATAATTACTTAATAACTATTATTTCTATATAATAATGTATCACTAGGGAGATTACTTTAGAAAAATCAGTAATGTTTTACATAGAAAATGTTCTTTCTCTTTTATCTTGAATAGTCACTAATCTTAAAGTCTAAGAAACCCTAGAAGATTGAGGATGTTTAGTGGTGTATTTAAGGGAAAATTTGGTTTAAAAAGCCAAAGCATTTGACTGTGTGATTTCCTTGTATGTAAATGTGACCAAATACTGGGAAAAGAGCCTCCGATTTTTTAAATGATATTCGGTCAGACCCTCAGCACTTATATGATGGTTCATCCTGTGCCAGATCATAATATTGTCTGAAATCAGGAACATCTGTTTTTTCTTGTCACAGAACACATGACAGTTGCACATGGCTGTCCTAGAACACAGCCTAAAATGCCCCCTTTAAATATGTGTAGACTACATGGGTACCCAGCAGCAGTGTATAGCATCTCCTGCTCTTCTTCAGCTGCAGGAGATAAATACAAAAATCTTGGATATGGAAGAAAACATGGCACCCCAGGAAATAATTGCCCTTCTGTTCCTGAGATTCCCATAAATCTTCACCTTACTTTAGTTGTCTTATTTTAATTGCATTGAATTAATCTGAATTGAATTTGAAATGAATTGTCTCCTGCTTAACTTGTAAAGTGGTTCTCCTGTGCAACTTGCAAAGTGGGTCACTGGTATAATTTGTAAACTGGTCAAGCAATTTGCCAGCATACTGATGGGTTTGAAGGCTAGAAGTGACCTCCCTCATCTTTCCAGCATTTTCTCATAGGATTTGTCTAACATTTGTTCAGCAAATACACATTGGCCATTGACATTGTGTCAAGCACTCTGCTCGGCCGAGAAGGAATAATAAAACATAATTCTGTTTTTAAGTAACCCACAAGAAAGTTGAATTGTGAATGGTAGAACTGGGCATATCAAAGTCTAGACATCTACTTGCATTTGACAGTGGAAGAGCAGAATGTCATGATGTCAAAGCAGGGATTTATTGTAGAGGATATCACTCATTTCCAGTCAAACCTACTCTAAGGTTTCACAAGCCCTTCACTGAGATCAGTCATACCTATCTTTTAATAGACACAAGAAAGCTTTTTACAGTGTTTTATTTAAAATAAGTACTTTTTAGGTAGGAACAAGGGCAGAAATAATTCTAATGCCATCAATGAAAAACTACAGTTCTCTTTCAACAATTATCTTACACATATGTTTTTATGAAATGAGATATGTATGAAACACATAACCCCCCCACTCAACAAAATCAAATCTCTAATGCTCATTAAATTGCCTGCAAACTCCACTATGGGAAAATGATATGATACTAGTTAGAGTTTCTGATTAATAGAATGAATTAATAGTAGTCATTGTCAACCACATTTCTTAAACAAGTTCATAAAAAATTATGAGAAAGTTGAGCTTGTAGGTTAGTGGCAATGCATGGCCCTAGAATGCACTATGCCCTCCCTGTTCCAACTGTGGGGTGTGTTTGTGTGTGCGTGAGTGTGTGTGTGTGTGTTTGCATGTGTGTGCATGCACACATGCATGTGTATATATGTACAGATACATGAAACAATAATATTTAAAATATTACTCTGATAACGTAGTCAGTGTAAATAGCATTTTTCACCTAACATGATACTTAGAGCATAGTAAGAATAATTTTCTCTTCTTGTTCCCTATCCTTGCAAAATTTTATCATTTGACATTTAAAATTTTTCATGTTAAATGTCTGAAGAAGTCATGGTTAATAGAAAACCTTTGCCTCTTCTTGAGCCCCAATGTCAGTCCAATCTTCTCTTCCATGTCTTTTGAATCAGTCAATGAAAGTTAGACAAGACCTGCAATCTATTTACAAGGAGAAATAGCGCAATCAGATGTAGCTTCCTTGAGTCTCCATCAGGAAGACATTTTACTCTCTTCTGCAAAGTTAAACACTACCTTAGACTTCAAGATCTTAGAATAGAGATATTAGATTTAAAAAAGGAGGCTGTGATAGTGAGCAGTACCAATTACTAACCACACATCTTTGTCTATGGTGTTTCAAATATTCAGTTATATAATAAAATAATAGCAACTCACAGTATTCTGATACGGATGTAGCCAAATAATAAATATCCAGCTTTTCTGCTAACTAAAAGTTTCACTCACATTATTTTATCACCTCCATAATAGTCCTCCAATATTGCAGGCATTTATTTCATCAATTATCCATTCTATTTCCATATCACTTTAGATTTAAATATTTGCTTTCAGCCTATATTTTGTTTTATTGCTCTATGCTAAAAGGATGGAAAATATAAAATAATTACTTTGATCATATTTATCCCTTAAGTTGTTCTGCAGTTTCTTTTCTGTTTACTGGTAAATGTGTTTTAAAACTTTTTCTTCCCTTACATATCTTCAAAATCTAATTACCTTATCTTATTTTCCAGAATACTGAATCCATCATCCAGAACGGCTCATGAAGCCTTTTATGAGCTTTCATTATTCTTACTTTTTTGCTTCTCTGCAGCAGTTGACACTATTGACAATCACCATAACTTTCTAAGTTTTTGTGACATTATATTAGTTCTTCTCTGACAGCTTCGCCTTCAGTTTCTCTTTCTGCTCCCACCCCTGGATGTAGATGCTAAATAAGGACGTGCCCTGCTCTGTTACTTTTCCTATTTTCTCTCTTGGAAAACCCATCCATGATCAGGTACTTCTTTAATTATAAATCTGTTAAGCTATCTTTCAAATCTGTCACCTTGACTATACTTTGCCTCATCTCTGCAACACAATTTTTAACTTTACCAAGTACATCTCTTAGTGTACATAACCTTAAGGTCCCCAAATATGATGACAGTTTTCAGTTTATGTGGTTTTTCTGCAGATTTACAGAGATAAACAAAGAATAGTCACTGTTATCAGGGCTAATTACTAAATTCAAATATGTATTCATTGCAATTGTGAGATGGATTTTCTAAATAGACATTTTATTAAAGTTTTTTATTTAAAAAGCTAAAAAGTTCTTATGCTTTCTCATAAGCTCTAGCATTTTCAATAGCCACTTTAAAAAAAAACAGTCTACAAAATGCATTGGTTAGTTAAAATACAGAAAACAAAATCATAAATGCAGAGTTTAATTCCTCAATTAAAATAGGTGCTATAAAGAATTAAATGTTGCTTTATTACAAGATGATTCAATAAATGGAAATGAAGTAAAAACTTAGAAAATGAAGTGACACATCATAGAAAGAAATTTAATGTCAAGGAACACCCTGTTGAAACTAAGAGAGGTTAATAAATTCAGATAAAATTTCTACTCATTTTCATACTTTTTTAGTAAAAATTGTTGTTATATTGAAAATTAATGAAAGCAATTTTAGAATCTTTAATATATCTAGTCAGATTTTTAGAGGTGGTGATAGTGTGAAGTTGATAATTTTCAAGAATAATTAAAAATGTGTTAAAAACCGACATTCATTTTTGGGTGATCCTTAATTACTGTTGCTTTGTATTTAACACTCAATTTTGAATTTATCTCTGTCTTCTTAGTATTATCATACACCTCAGAGTCATTCCTCATATCAAGGATCTGTTTTTGCTGAAAAATGTTAAAGCTTATTTAAATGAATTTCATAATTAGTTTCTTTTTTTAACTACATTTCTGGTTGACTAGAACAACAGTGAATTGATTGGTAGTCAAGCACTTAAGATAGACATCACTAAGGGTGACAGTATAATCATAGCTTAAGATGTTGCACATTTATTGCATTAGTTACCATAGTGATTTAAATTTGGTTCTTTAATAAAAAGTACACGAGTTTGACTGTGAATGCATTAATTCAGGCTAGCAGCAGATTTCCAAGTCATCTGTTGATGAAAGCAGCAGTGTTGGAATCTTGTCCTAGAAATCTTGGTGGAACCACATTCACAATTATTAAGATCAGTTTTGTGATATTTCAATGGATACATTATTTGTTGTGTAAATAAAATGCTATTTCCAGAGAACACATATGCAATACTTTTGTGATATCTCTTTCACTTACTTTTCTAGTGGGAACACAAAAGGTTACTAATTTACAGGATTTCATTATAATGATATAAATATATTTATTTCTTAAAATGAAAAATCACTTTTTTGATAAATAAACCTGAGCTTTATTCTTTTATTTTTATTTTTGAATAAAGTCATTTTTTATCCATTTAAAAAAAATAAAAGAAAATTTTGAAAAGAAATCTCTCTCTCTCTCTCTCTCTCTCTCTCTCTCTCTCTCTCTCTCTCTCTCTGTCTGTCTGTCTCTCTCTCTCTCTGACTATCTGTCTCATGTGTGTTTGTGTCTATGCATGTGTGGTGTTCAGGGAGGCCAAAGAAGAAAATCTGCCATAATCTTCTGTTGATTTTACCTAGTTCCCCTGAAACAAGATCTTTCACTGAAATTCAGATGCCTCTTTGGTTAAATATACTTCAAGTAAACCTCTGTTCTTGAACCTACCTGTTTAGGTGCTTTCAGGCATAAGACCACATGTGGCTTTCTACATTGAGATCTAAACTCTGAAAGTAATGCTGTGTACTTATTCCCTCATATTCACAAGCTTGGATATCAAATATTCTAATGTTAATTTAGAAATAATAAAAACAATAAACTAATAAACAAAAAAGCCAAAGAAGGAAATCTAACTAAAGATTATAGACAGAAATTGCTGCAGACATGTATGCTCTGCATTTATGATATTACCTTTTAGTCTCAACCACTGAAATTTATCAAAAATTTTATTTTTATTTCTATGTGTGAATATGAATGATATATTTTGTGGCTCAAGCAGAGTAGCATCTATGTGGAAATCAAAGTATAACTTTGAGAAGTTGATGTTTTCCTTCTAAATATGCATTGTAGGAATTACACTCAGGTCAACATCCTTCCATAATGAGCACATTTACCCAATGAGAAGTCTTGTAAGACCTAAACTTCATAATTTATAAATTCTTCCCTGACTATATGAAACCACAGTAATCTCTTCCCTATTTAAACACAATATACCATGTAAAGGAACCTAGAATTGTACATTTTATGTCACTTTTTATTAAATATTCCATATGAACTGAAATAAAAAGCCTTACCTTATAGTAGCATTCATGGAGTCTAGTGACGGTTTAGGTACATACTTATGTTGCTTTTATGTATAGCATGAGTAGGTTGATACATGACTGCTACTTTAGAGGTGACAAAAGCACAAAATGAACATTTCATGATATACTAAAAAAATAAAATTAGTGGGAGAAACACTACCTCATATGCTTCATAGATGCTGAAATTTATTATACAATCTGTATAAAAATGCTAAAACCTACTGTGAAAACAAAGACATTCAAGACAACATGAATACTGAGAACATTGCCTGAACTATTTGGCTCTTTTCTCTGCATCTTATACCTAGAATAAAGTAAATAGCAAACATACATTGACTGTAACATAAGCCGGTCAAAAAAAATGGTATTTTCTGAGACAATGGGTTGTACTTTCAACATTTTCATGTCTTTCAGATTCACTAATTCTGTACATTTAGCATGGATGAATCTGACTAATTTCATGGCTTCTAAATCTTTTAAGTACCCTGATATCTTCATTTTGGACATCCTTCTGCAAACTTTGGACAAATGAGATTATTATATCATTTGGTTTGGATCAAATATCCTTGTAGAGGTACGCCCAAACACTCTAATGAATTCTGCATTAATCACCATTCATGTTTGTTTGTTACAACACTTTATATAGCTTCATTTTCTAAGAAGCACAAGTCCTTATATTAAATTATCAGTGGTTATTATGCTTACTTATTGTCTTTACTTTCCCAATACCATACATTTCATAAAACAGACACTGTGAATATATGTTCTCTCTCTCTCTCTCCCTCTCTCTCTCTCTCTCTCTATATATATATATATATATATATATATGTATATATAATGTATTTTCAGGTAAAAAATAAATGGCATAATTTAAATTACTTCAAACTTTATTTTAATCTAATGACAAGTATCTTGTTAAAATAATATATACATACAATGATAAAAATACAAAGATTTGTATATAATATTTTCTTAATCTTCTTAAATTTTATATGTGAAAAGTCAAGGCTCAATATCTAAGATAATTCCAAGTTTATTTATCATATTTAGATATAAAAATAATCATTTTACATAGGGATATTACAGGATCACATTCATTATAAGTCAGAGAGATTGTGTCAATTTCTTTTTATGTTTTTATTAAAACACTTTTTATATTATGTATTTTGATTATATTTCACCTTCTTCCATCTTCTCCCCAATACTACTCACCTCCTTACCTGCACAAATTTATGTTCTCTCTCTTTCTCTCGCTCTCTCTCTCTCCCTCCTGTCCTCTCTTCCTCTCCCCCTTCTTTCTTAAACTTTCTCCCAAACATAAAATACAAAATAAGAGTTAAATAAGATTCATAAAAATAATAAAATGAATTTGAAAACAGACAATATCAGTGGGAGAAATAATGTCAAAACAATGCCAGAGGAAACAAAAATACAAATAATAAAATTGAGATTTTTTTTGGCTAATAATTTCTGAGCAAGTTTAACTGTGTTTGGTTTGATTAAGCATATTTAGTGGAATACTATACAAAGTTTATTAAGGTAATGTAACAAATATTTATTATATATACATGAATCTGCCATAAGAGACAAACAAACTTCATTTGAATCAAAGAAACCATGAAGAAGACATCACAATCCTAAATACATGTGCACTAAACCTTGCTCCACTCAATATTATAATCAGTTTACTACAGAACTTAAAGACACAATTAAATTCCAATTCAGCAGAAGTATTTGATTTCAATACTCCACTCTCTCCAATGGACAAAATTTAAAAATGAAACATCAATAGTTTAAACAGACTCACAAATATAAAAAGATTGAAAGATTAATAATAAGCCTTTAAACTAAAAAGCACACCAAGACCCAATGAATTCTTTAGTTATAGAAGACTTTCAAAGAGGATATGTAGACAACATTTCATCATTTATTCAAATAAGATAGAAGGAACAATTCTAAATAATTTCTGAAACCAGTAACCCTTTAATACATAAACCAGTAAAAACACAAAAAAACATAAAAATGCCATTATATCCTCAGTAATACTATCAAAGGGAGTACAGGCATAGACAGAAATTATCATCCACCCTGAAAGAATTGAATTATATATCACATACGCAGTTAAATCAATTCATTTAGTCCAAGTTAAGACATGGGCTCAAAGATAAAATATTAGATGATTACCTCAGTAGATTGAGAAAGGGTTTTTGAAAAAAACAGAGCATGATTTCATAATAGTAATCCCAAAAAGAGTTGACTGGAAGGATCATACCTCAACTTAATAAAGACTATTTATGACTCATTCACAGCCAATGCCATCCTAAATGTAGAAAAACCCAAAGCAATCCAATTAACTTCAGGAAAAAGACCTGACTGTAGACTTCCATATACCTTTCAATATAATGCTTGAATAACTAATCAGAGCCAGAGACAAGAAAATGAAAATAAGTAGATATAAATATGGAAAAAGGAAGACAGGTTACCTCTATTTTAAGATAATATGATACATTTAAGGCATCCCAAATTTCATTAAAAACATTCTATAAAAAGTAAATTTTCAGTAAAGTGAAGGGAAACAAAATTAACTTACAAAAATCAACAGTCTTCTTATACCAATTACACACTGATAAGCAGGTCATAAAAACATTTGTATTCTGGGATATCCTGCAGTACCCTGGTCCAGAGCAGACTAAGAGCTGAGAGACAACCCCCGCCCCAATAATTTCCAGCAACACACATCCCGTGGCCAAATTCTGCCACAAACACAAAATGCATCATTACCCATGGACATCTGGACATACCACAGTTCCCTATTCCAGAGCAGACTAAGAGAGCTGACTAAGAGAGAAGACTAAGAGCTGATTAAGAGATCAGACTAAGAGCTGACAAAGAGAGCAGACTAAGAGAGCAGACTAAGAGCCTATTAAGGGAGCAGACTAAGAGAGCTGACTAAGAGACTTCAATACCCCACTTCCACCCTTGGACAGGTCAATCAGACAGAGACTCAACAGAGAAATAAGTGGCCTGACAGATGTTATAACCCAAATGGACTTAATAGATATATACAGAAGCTTTCACCCAAACAAAAAAGAATATCCTTATTTCTCAACACCCCATGGAACTTTTCCTAAAATTGAGCACATACTCAGTCATAAAGGAAATATCAACAGGTACCCACCCCAAAATGAGACTAACCCCTTGTATTATACCATGGTCTAAAGTTAGAATTCAACAACAACAAAAATCACAGAAAGCCTATTAATTCATTGAAACTGAGCATTTCTACATTGACCAACCTCTGGGTCAAGGAAGAAGTTAGGAAAGAAGTCAAAGACTTCCTAGAATTCAATGAAAATGAATCCACAATATACCCAAACTTATGGGACACAACTAAAGCACTGTTAAAAGGAAAATTCATAGCACTAGTTGCCTATATGAAAAACCAAGAGAAATCTCACACAAGAGACCCAACAGCACAGCAGAAAGCTTTAGAACAATTAGAACCATACTCACCAAGAAGGAGTAGACGGTAGAAAATAATCAAACTTAGAGCTGAAATCAATAGAAACAAAAAGAACAATACAAAGAATCAATGAATTAGAGAGTTGGTTCTTTGAGAAATTTAACAAGATAGATAAACCTTATCCAAACTAACCAAAAGGCAGAGAGAGAAAGAGAGAGAGACAGAGAGAGAGAGAGAGAGAGAGAGAGAGAGAGAGAGAGAGAGAGAGAGAGCAACAGAGACAGAGACAGAGAGGATCCAAATTAATGGGATAAGAAATGAAAAGGGGACATAACAACAAACTCCCATAAAATCCAGAGAATTATCAGGTCATACTTTGAAAATGTATACTCCGGAAGAATTTTGTGGGTCACTTATGTATACAATCATATCATCTGCAAATAGAGATAGTTTCACTTCTTCTTTTCCAATTTATATGCCCTTAATCTCTTTTCGTTCCCTTATTGCTATAACTAAAACTTCGAGAACTATATTGAATAGATAAGGGGAGAGAGGACATCCTTGTCTAGTTCCTGACTTTAGTGGGATTTCTTTGAGTTTTTCTCCATTAAGTTTGATACTGGCTGTCGGCTTCTTGTAAATCGCCTTAATTATATTTAGGTATTCTCCCTTTATTCCTGATCTCTCCAGGGCTTTAATCATAAAGGAG